>WOUI01000254.1:0-50018 GCA_012184565.1 Aspergillus floridensis | reverse complement strand
GGCTTGGTAAAGAGACGAAGAGGGCCCACACCCCCTCAGCCGGGGGGGGGAGCTGCAAGCCCGCACCCTCCTAATCTGTTCCCCCCCCCCCCCCCCCCCCCTCACCCCCTCCGGCTCGTTCCCATCCCGCGGCCGCTGCGAGGAGGAATTTCTTGTACTGACGTAATGTAGCTGGGAGGAAGATGCAGAGAACCGTTGCGAGACGCTCATCACGGAGGCTCTCCTCGTTGAACCCAATGGACCCGAGGTCCTCCAAACCCTGGCTTCCATTCGAATCTCGCAGTTACGGACAGACGACGCCAAAGCAGCACTGAGAAGGAGTCTCGAGATCTGGAAGGACCTGCCCCCTGAGGACCCTAGCATCCCAGACTTTGCTACCAGAATCAGTCTTTCTCGTCTCTTGATGGAGGTCGCGCTGGAGTTTGAGGCGTTGGAGGTCTTGGAGCGGTTGATCCTGGAAGATGATCAGAGTATCGAGGCTTGGTATCTAGGCGGATGGTGCTTATATCTCCTGGCCGGGAAGCAACAAGCCCCTGCGGATGACGAGGAGGAAGCCGATACCCCAGAGGCCAAGCGCCTTGCATCGCTCGTTGCCAGTCGCGAATGGCTCAAGCAGGGTCTGGCTCTCTATGAGATCCAGCAGTACGAGGATGAGAGGCTCAAGGAGCATGCGCTCGAACTGGTTCAGGAGATGAACCAGGAACTGGGCGAGGAGATAGAGGACGAAGAGGCTGAGGGCCAGGAGGGTGAGGAAGGTTGGGAGGACGAGGAGATCGAGGTGGACTCAGACAGTGACCACGAAATGGCTGACTCCTGAATACAACAAACGCTGCATGTCCATGTTACGAAACACCCTCCTTTCCCTGTCATGATACCACCTCAAAAGTCATGTTAATCTTGCTCAAAGTACCAACGAATCTAATAATATCTTGGATGAGCACCTCATGTTGAAGCGAATTCACTAAATCCTCTTGGTTCATTGTCCATTCCATTATCGTACGGATCCGGATAAAGTAGTACCCGAGCGCGTTTTCCTTCCCTCCCCCGGAGATAATCAAAGCCAATTTTGTCCCGGCCAAGCACCATCGAGGTGGCAAAACTGAGCTCAATGTGAGTTGGGGAAAGAAAGGGTTGTTTTAGCGGTCGCTGGAAAGTGCCCCCCCTCCCCTTGTCTTCCGTCACAGGATGGACCTAGAATCAGCGCCTAGTGGGGAAAGCTCGTCGTCGTTACAGACCCCAGTCGCCGCCGTTGCCGTTGAAATGACTTCCGCGGATCTAATCGACAAGCCAGCCACGGCGAACGAGGACCCCACCGCCACTGCCATCAAGGGCGAGATGTCTCAAGCCGAATTCGAGACCGACAGTGACGCTTCGGGCGAGGAGTGGGAAACCCAGTCTCTCTACGAGGACGCCATTGAAGTACTGCGGGACGACCAACTTCGCGATGGAGGTAAAGTCAAATCCATCTATACAAATGCCTTCCCAGGCGCCCTCTCGCTGTATGCAGCCCAAGGCCCCACCCGCTAACTGCGCCGCGCTCGACTATCTACAGTCCCCGATGCTTGTACTTTGGATGAGGCTATCGCGTACCGAAAGCGCCTGCATGAAATCGGCAAGGCTGCGTTCGTCGAAGAGACCATCGCAAAGGAGACGGTCACTGCGAAGAAGCTTTGCACGGCGTTCGGCATCCAGCCCCCGGCATTCCTCGAAGGTGCCCCTGACGAAGCCTACCACCCTCTCCTCGCGATCGCGATCTCGCGCGAGTTCTCGAGACGTCCGAAGCTCCCACAGTATAATACCATCGATGATGCGGTGAGGTTGCTGAAGGAGTCCCAAAACATCGTCGTGCTGACCGGCGCTGGCGTGAGTCATCCCTCGCCCCCCTCCCCCTGGGGTGCACCCTGTTTTTGTCGCGCATGAGTCTGCGATATACTTATGCGAATCTTGTAGATATCCACCAGTCTTGGGATCCCCGACTTCCGCTCCAAGGATACCGGGTTATATTCACAGCTCGCGCATCTGGGCCTGAGCGATCCGCAGGAGGTGTTCGACATTCATGTGTTTCGCGAAGACCCCAGCATCTTCTTCTCGGTTGCCAAGGACATCCTACCCACGGAAAAGAAGTTCTCGCCGACGCACGCGTTCATTCGCCTGCTGCAGGACAAGGGGAAATTGTTGACCAATTACACCCAGAATATCGACAACATCGAGGCCAATGCCGGTGTTGCCGCGGAGAATATCGTCCAGTGTCACGGCTCGTTCGCCACCGCGACATGTGTCAAGTGCAAGTTCCAGGTGTCCGGTGACGAGATTTTCGACGAGATCAAGAAGGGTGCCATCCCCCAGTGTGCCGCGTGCCGTGACCGAATCGCAGAGGAGACGGGAGCGAAACGCAAGCGCAGCACTACTGGTGTGCACCGAAATCGCAAGGACGACTGCGGCGACAGCTCGGATGATGAATACGAAATCCCGTCCCCCGGTGTTATGAAAGTGGGTTTGCGCACTCTCTTTCTTTCCTTGCAAATTCTCTTCACCCGGAGTCTTGCTGACAGTCAATTAGCCCGATATCACGTTCTTTGGCGAGGATCTTCCGGATGAATTCGGTCGTCGCCTGCTTCACCACGACCGCGAGCGGGTGGACTTGGTCATTGTCATCGGAACGTCTTTGAAAGTGGCGCCTGTCGCAGAGGCCCCCGGCGTGTTGCCTCGTCACGTGCCTCAAATCTACATCTCTCGGACTGTAAGTCCTACTTCCTTGAATCCCCAAAATCACCCCCAGGCTGACGGGTCTGATAGCCCGTGACGCATACGGAGTTCGATATTGATTTGCTGGGTGACTGCGACGTGGTGGTCTCCGAGCTCTGCCGCCGGGCCGGGTGGGAGCTCAAACACGAGATGATCCCGGAGGATGAGAAGGTGGAAATTTCGCAGGTTGAAGGTTACGAGTCACGACATGTGTTTCGGGTTGTCGGCGCATAGCGGCGGTGTTTTGTGTGTTGCTAGCCATCCCATCTCTGGCTCTCAGCTGGTTTCGAGAAACGGCGTAAATTGGGTTGGTTTGCATTGTGGGTTTTGATATCACCAAAAGGGAAGGACAGGCTGTAAAGATTGATGGACGAAGACATACACTTACTGTTATCATCAAGCATGTTTTATTATCTTTCTGCGGCTTAGAATGTATCTATTCTTGTTTCCGGCTCCGGCTCCGGCTCCGGCTCCATAGGAGACCTGTTTCTTACAATTGTTACACTGATAAAATATCATTACAAGTGCTTGCATAGATTTTAACCTCGTACACAAAACATACATCCAGTCTAATTTAGATTTGTAGAGTAGCCTTGTGGTTCCTCCATCGACGAGCAGGGCTGGACTGTTGGAAGGTGTCGACAACAAACGGGATCCCCAAATCCAGCGGATCATGAGAAAAAAAAATTGATTCCGCATCTCTCACTGACCAGACAAGCGCATCAACGCTCCCAATCAAATAGTTGACCAAATTGCAAGTCTTTCTTGTCTGTGATCTTTCTCAGCAGTTGCAGTACTGCAGTCATTGAAATAGTTCGACCAGACAGCGGTGGCGCGGGGCCCAGCGCAAGCCCTCCGACGATTACGATGGAATACCTGATCCGCTTCGCTCAGGTCCACGAGTCTTTCCGACAGCCTGAGATCCAGGCGCTGGCCGACTTGGCCGGCATTGATCTCGAGTTCGTCTACTACGATAAATATGTATGTTTCATTCTGATGAATCTGTCCTACACTCCTCTTCAATATCACCTACAGATTACCGCCAACATAATTTTCCCTATCTTCCCTCCCCCCCCCCCTCCCCCCGCATCAGCAAAAAAGCTTAAAGCAGCCAAAATGAACTAATGAATCCATCCTCAGTCCCCATTCTGCGTCATCAGAGTCCCCGATGAAGCCGCGGCGCGCACTCTCATCGCCCGCAGTATCCTAGCAAAGGACATCTTCGAGCTCTGGGGCTACGGCACCAACCTGGACGAGGTGCACGCGGATGTCCGCAGGCGGACGACCGAAGCCCGCTGGGCCGACTTCCAGACGGACTCGTTCCGCTTCACGGTCGACAGCTTCGCGGGCAAACGCAGCAACGACAAGAAGCGCGAGATCATCCAGTCGTTCTCCTTCCTCGGCTTCCAGGGTCCCATCCGCATGAAGAACCCGGACCAGGACTTTTGGGTTCTGGAGGACTACGGCTGGGATGTAGCTGCCACTGATGCTGCCGCTGTAACTCCCGAGGGACGCAGCAGCAGCAGCACCCCCATCTTACGCCCCGTTCCAGAAGGCCAAGAACCCAAGCGGATCTGGTTCGGTCGCTGGCTGGCCAACAGTAGCCGCGACGTGATCAACAAGTACGACCTCAAGAAGCGGCGGTACATCAGCACGACGTCCATGGACGCGGAGCTGACGCTGATCACGGCGAACATGGCCCACGCGGCGCCGGGCAAGCTGTTCTACGACCCCTTCGTCGGCACGGGCAGCTTCCTTGTGGCGATGGGCCACTTCGGGGCCCTGAACTTTGGGTCCGATATCGACGGCCGCAGTTTCCGCGGGAAGGAGATGATCGAGCGCGGCGGCACCATGGGCGTGCTCGCCAACTTCCAGCAGTATGAGATCGTCGGCCAGTTCCTGGATGTCTTCTCCTCCGATTTGACGAATACGCCGCTGCGCGCGCAGCCGTTCCTCGACGGGATCGTCTGCGATCCGCCGTACGGGGTGCGCGAGGGGCTAAGGGTGTTGGGGAGGCGGGAGGGGCTCCGGAACGAGGAGGTGATTATCGATGGGGTGCCGGCTCATCTGTATGTTTTCCTTTTTTTTTTCTTTCTTTTTTTTTCTTTTTTTTTCTTTTTTTTTCTTTTGTTCTTTTGTTCTTTTGCTCGTGTGGTGGTGACGCTACGGGAGAAGAGCCTTGCTTTGCTGATCGCGTGTAAACAGTCGACCCGGTTACATCGCCCCGAAGAAGCCCTACGGCTTCGAGGCCATGCAGAACGATATCCTCAACTTTGCCGCTCGGACTCTCGTTATTGGTGGGCGCATGTGCATGTGGATGCCTACCGCCAATGACGAGGATCTCGAGCTAGACACGCCCATGCACCCGAACCTGGAGGTTCTGAGTGTGTCCGTTCAGCCCTTCTACAACTGTAAGTGGAGCCGGCCGTCTTCCTTCTTCTTAGATCATCCCCTGGGTCAAGAACAACGGCACTAACGACATCTCAGGGTCCCGTCGACTCATCACCTACCGTAGACTCCCCGAAGGACAAGTATCGGATGTGTCCAAGGGACGCAGCAGACTCGACTCAGAGGGCGTCTATGCCGATCAATTGAACTCCTTCAGAAAGAAGGTACGTTGCCTTTTATCACCTCCGCCGGATTATCAATCAAAAATCCCACGTATACTGACTTAAGAAATAGTACTTCACCAAAAACCCGCAGTACGACAACAAAGAGCCCAGATCAGGCAGCGCAACGCCGGCCCCATGATACCAGAATAGCCTCTAGTATGGATTTATCTTAAAAATCCATCATGTCATGCTCATCATACTCACACCAAGAACCTAGAATGGATGCATAAATACATACCATATGAACCTGGCGATAAAAACCCAAACCCATGTCTATTCTATATACGGCACTGTACTGTACCTCTGTACCAATAAAAATCTAAAGCCTCCCCCTGCCCCCGCCAACCCCAAACCCTACCTCCAAATCCACCCCCTCCACCTCCTTAACATTAACAACCTCCCTCGCCAACTCCTCCCTTAATTCGCGCGCCAACGCCTCCCCCTCCTCCTCATCCAACTCCTCCCTCTGCCCCCGCCCAAACATCACGAAACTCGGCCGCGCAGCAGCAGCAGCAGCATTACCACCACCACCACCCGACGCACTGCCAAAATCCGGTCGCGGAATCACATGAAAATGCACATGCGGAACCTGCTGCGCTGCTCGGGCGCCTACAAGCCCCCAACCCACCCCCCCAGTGTCCGGGTTAGCTCTGCTGTGCTGTGCTTACGATGTCGTTCTACTCCCCCCCCAAGGGAAACAAAACGCACCGTTATTCTGCACCACATTCCAATGCCAGTCCGCTGCAGCTGCGTCCGCCCCGAAAAGCGTACGCATCGCTACCCGCGAGAGGATGGGGAGCCATTGGCCGATCTTTGGCTCGGGATCAGCTTTATACACCAACAACCAGGAACAAGCGGGACGATTTATGTGGTCTGGTTCGATGATGTGATTTAGGTAGGTAAGGGACTAACCTCCCGACTGACCCCCACCCCGACATCGCCCAGCTTCTCATAATGCTCCCGCGTGGCAAGAAGGAGATGGCCCCTCGTTAAGGGCATGATATCCAGGAAGGCGAGGAGGGACGGCGCCGACAGGATGAGGTATGCCGTACTCGTACTCGTATCGAGATCTGAATGTGGGGCCGTGGTGATAGCGGGGGTCGCTGGGTTGGAGACATTCTTGGGACTTGGGTCTTGGTCGCGTTGGCGGAGGAACGTTGTCGGGGGGAGAGGCGGGTATGTGTGGGCGATGGTGCAGAAGGGGCATGGGGATGAGGAGGAGGAGGATGGAGTAGAGTTCATGGGGGCTGTGATTATTGCTTGCTTGAGTCTAATTGCAATTCCAAGTTGATGGGACTGAGTTGACTTAGTATAGTTGTTGTATGAAGAGTGGATGTAAGTGCCACCGGCGCGTGCGAGATCTAAATATATAGTTCGTGCCGTGCTGCTTTGGAGCTGCAGCTGTTGCTGCTGGGATTGAGATTAAGGTGCCAGGAAAGCTTATCCGATTTGCTTCTGCGACGCCGCCAAGAATTAACAGGGGCTCCGGATTACTCACGGAAGGCTCTAGTCATGAAGGAGGTGGTTTTGCATGCTGAGGAAGAATGGAAGGAAGAAACAACAAATGAATGTGGTGGCTGGCGGGGGTGCCGAATCCCTGCCTCGGAACCTCGGTTCTACAAACGGCATGGCCGCTGCTATCGCCAGACCCAGTAACCAACCCTGGTTATCAACGCCAGAGCGATTTCTACCCAACAGGAAACCAACCAACTCAAGTATACTCTTCAATGATCTCATCTCGAATAGTCATTCCATGGTTACTATTAAGCAAGCTGCTCTGATTTTCTACCCGTACACGTAGGAACTTCAAGAAGCCTCGGTGCTTACCCGGTCATTATTCAGGACATGTGCAATTCATGATCAACACGCACTGATCAATTATCCGTCCAGGTCTTGAGCATACATACCTCCACAGCAGAGAGACCTAGCACGCACTGTGGAAAAAAAAAGATGCAAGACAAGGAGATTTAGCAGTCGCTGTAAGCAAAAGTAGAACCAAAAATGAAATAGAGAGTTGAAATAACACTGGGAGTAGAACCTTCGACCTTGGTGTGTCCGATGCACATAGCACCCAGGGTCAAGAAGGAGAATATTTAAGTTAGGTATCAGCAAGTACAACCCAGGACACGACCAAGAAAACAAGCCGAAGGAACTAGCGAAGAACTCGAACACAAGGCAGAGGAGAAAAGCGCCAGACACCCTTGAAGCGAACAATGCAAACATCCGCAAGCGAAAACAGGAAAATGCCGTCGTAAACATATGCAAGAGGTGCCCTTATACCATCAGAAATAAAATACCATCATATGGATCAACCAACTCCTATTGTGGGTCGTTTTGTCGGATGCCGGTTTAGTATCGTCACGAGGAGACGCTCTTCTTACTCCTTTTCTTGAATGAAGTGGTAGGGTTCTGAAATAGAGCTGGTAATGTAAAGTTGGTGGTACTTCTTCGCCCATTGCCGGGTAAGGATGGATGCTAGAAGGAATGTCAGTAATTGTAGGATGGGCTCAACTGGGACAATGTGTGCTTACCCTTCAAGAACTTCTTGCTAGCGTATTTCTTGAAGAACGCATCGTGGGATACGGGTCTGTGAAGGTAATCGATCATCAACCGGAAGACGGGGTCAATTTCCTCTTCCGTGTATCCAGCATAATGAGCCAAGGTGGCGTCCTACCATGCGTTAGTGTGCGGAGTAGATAGCTGATGATAACGAAACTTACCCAAGGCCCCCGAGCGAGGATAAGACGAGCCAGGTACATCGCAGCAGCGGCAACATGGCTCTGGCGGTACTCCATAAATCGGTGATCCAAAAGGCTAATTTCCATGAGGTACTTTCCAAGAGTACGGGTTTGAATGTCGTAGCTATCTGCTTTGGAAATGCGGCGGAGGAAGTTCATCGGGTTGGGATAGCTCATGTTGTATTCCAGCGTGGCGAGAATGTGACGTTCAGCGTCCAAGATCTCCTTGTCCGAAAAGGTTTCGTCGGCGATGTGGCTGAAGTTTGCGACGTGGGGCGAGAGGACTTCCTCGTACTTGGATGCGATAAACATAGCAGCGACACCAACCAATTGAAGACGGTCCAGGGCGACCACTTCCTCAGACAAGAAACGGTCGATGATGTTCACAGCAAGGAAAAGGGTTTCGGGGAGTAGGCGGAAACGAGTGTGAACTTCGATGAGCCAGTCGACAAGGATACCACGCATTTTCCATTCCAAGTCGGGCTGATGGTCGATGTAGTCAGGATTGGGCAAGGTCTCCTCCTCAAGCACTGCAAGATAGTCGAAGATCTCAACAACGTATTCGGCGGCCATCAACGGGTCGTCGAGGTCTTCAGCGTCCAAATCATCCACAAAATCTTCGGTGGGCTTCTCCAGAACCTTGGGATCGATAGGTGCCTGAGCGTTCTCATCCCGAACCTGTTCCGTCACTGGCTTCTTCTCCTTCTTTTCGACATTGGCCTTCTTCAATGGTGGTTCCTCTGGCACTGCATCTTTCTGTTGCAAGTTGCGGGTCGTGGTGCGTCTCGGCTGATTTCCACCAATTCCAGATCCGCTACCAGGGCGTTTCGGTTCTGCGGGCTGCTTCTTCGCGGTGTCACTCTTGACTCCAGGGTTGGTGCGTGCCGGGTTCGTTTTGGTGGGTTTCTGAACGCCTCCGGTCGGGAGGTTGTTCTTGGGTGCCAGGGGTGCTTTAGTCGCAGCCGGTTTCTTCGCCTCCTTGACTTCGCCATTCTCTGTCTTGCCAACATTGCTCACATCTCCAAGAGCCGCACGTCGTCTCGTAGTCCCAGTAGTAGTGGCGGTGGCAGCCTTCTTGGTCTGTAGGGTGGGTTTCTTGGTGGCGGCGGCAGTGGTGTGGGCGTCACCGGACGACAGGGCAGCAGCCTTGGCCCGGGTCAGGCGCGTCGACGGCCCGTTCTCATCGTTCTCGTTCATGGCACCTCTCGTGCGGAGGCTTCTGGCCTGCAAGGACATTAGCATGAGAAACTCCGTACACGCGAGGCAGAACGCCAGGGTGCAGTTTCCGCACGGTTGGTAAACAGTCGACACAACAGACGCGTCACTTGGTCAGAGGATCCTTACCGGAGGCATATTGTGAGAAAGGAGAAGGGTGAGAGGAAAGACTAAAGAAGAACAAAACAAGTTATGAGGTGCCTATAGCAACTGCGAGCTCCCAGTTAGCTAGTGTCTAGTCAGCATTCCCAAGAAGATTACCCCGGTGGAGCTCAAATACCTGGAGACTGGGAGACGGGAATCGTACGTACCACACGTGAATATTTGCCCAACCCCAATATATTAGGCTCAATGCAAGGCTCTGCAAGCTATCAAGCCAGATAATCGAGGGTTATCCGGATAATGCAAGTTCCAGATAGTCGCATACAAAGACTTTGTTGACGTTATTGACAAGATCTGAGGGTGAGTTGGATCGGTCACGTAATTTTCGCGCTGAATTCGAGGCGTACGGTCGGTCGGGCGCGAGAAGATGGGTGTCGACGTGTAGGTTATCGACAATGACACGAGAAAACAGGCGAGATTTGGCGGCTTCAATGGGTGGTGTCGAGCCCCCTTGGAGGAGATGATGTTGATAGAGAAGTGTAGTCTAGGGAAAAGGTGGTCGAGAGGTGACAGGGCAAAGGCTATGTTTGGCCCTACTCTTAGCGTGGAAAAGCCCGGCCAAGATGGGAAAAGATGCCCCACTCCCGTAACAGCACAACCCAGTTGGCGATTGCAGATTGCTGGAACTGTACCACGTATGTAATGTTGATGCAAAGTGAATTGATCGATAGATCGGTGGACGGGTGGTTGATATTTATGTTTATGTTGATGTTAATGTTTATGTACGATGGGGGAGGTGAGGGGAGGGAGAAGTGAGTGAGTGGTTTTAAGGTAGGAGTGGAGAAGAGATGAAGAACCAGGTTTTGGGAGGGGGGGGGAGGAAGGAAAGAGAGGTATGGGATAATCTACAACAGCAAACAGAAAGGGGGATGGAAGAGGGGAGGAGCAAAGAAGGGCGGCTCAAGATCGATATATGTATGTATGTATGTATGTATGTATGTAAGTGTCAAGTGGATGTATGACCGACGTAACTGCTCTGCAAAAGGCCTGTGCGAAGGTGCGGTAAGGAATGGTACCAATACGGTTAGGGAGAAGAGAGAGTGCATAACTTGCTGTACTACGAGTAGTGATGGATGGTGGTGGAGAGAAAAGAGCGGAGAGAGCGTCATCCATCGATCTTAGTTTCCCTGGTTGATGCCTGAGTCAATCCAAGGCAGGAAAGACACCTGAACCTGCTGGCCTCCAAGACGCCCGTCGCGACCTCAACCGTGTTGCTGCGCGGCCACGACCGCCAAAACACTAGTTCATCACTACGGCAACCAACTCTATCTGTCTGTCGTGTCGCGATCTCATCACGTGCCGGTGCGGTGCCACGCTTAGTCATCTTCCACTGGCTCCATTTTCCTGTGGCGGTGGGAAGGACATCAGGTGACATACAGCCAAGCCACACCGTTCAAACCATGTTCGACATTTTTGTTCCGGGTGGACAAGAAAGTGCTGCAATCATCCCCGGGTTCTCACAACACTTGCAATTGAGCGGGGTGTTGTCTCGGTGGTGTCACTCGACGTGGTCTTCATCTTCCACTTGCTCTGTGCCGGGTTTCTTTTGATTTTTCTCTGAACGAGAATGCCCAGTCATTAATCATCTACCTCGACTTTCCGCTATATTCAAGATAGCCATTGCGGCATTAGCCTGACCACCCGACTGCGATCCATTGACCATTCAGTCTGTCCTCAATTTCCACACCGGAGTCTTCTTCCCATCATGCTACAACCCCGCATGGCCTTGACGGGCTTGCGCCTGCCCTTCAGATGCCTGTCCTCCGCTATTGCACCCCGAGCATACTCCACCGCCCGCGAAACCGGAACTCCTTCCGCTGGCGAGACTTCCACTTCAGCTTTCGATCCCAACATCACCTTTGCTCCTCCGCCCGTGCGTGAACAGTCCGGTATCCAGGTCCGCAGGTACAAACCCCGCACACCCGGTCTTAGACATTTGCGAAGGCCGATCAACGATCACCTCTGGAAAGGACGTCCCGTGCATAGATTGACTTTCCCCAAACGAGGTCAAGCCAAGGGTGGTCGTAACAACACGGGTCAAGTCACGGTCAGACATCGTGGTGGTGGTCACAAGCGCCGTATTCGTATGGTCGACTTTGCGCGCGCCGCACCAGGCCCGCACGAGGTGGAGCGCATCGAACATGACCCCGGTCGGTCCGCTCACATTGCTCTCGTCCGGAGCAAGTTGACCAGGAAACTCACTTATATTCTTGCCGCCGATGGGATGAGAGCTGGTGATGTCGTCGAGAGCTACATGGCCGGAATTCCGGAAGAACTTTGGAAGAGCATGGGAGGAGTCGTGGATCCTGGTGTGTTGGCCGCTAGAACCGCCTGGAGAGGAAACTGCCTGCCTCTGCACATGATTCCAATTGGTACATTGATCTTCAACGTCGGTCTCCGTCCCGGCAAGGGCGGCCAGCTGTGTCGTAGCGCTGGTACCTTTGCCACGGTCATCGCCAAGGGTAGTGATGAACAGGCCCGGTACGAGGAGAACCTGAGGAAGGATCAGGAGGGTGAAACTGAGGTCAAGCGCATGACTCAAAAAGAAAAGCAAAAGCGGGAGCGCATTGCTTCCCACATCACGATCCGCTTACAAAGTGGTGAAGTTCGACTGATTCACAAGGATTGTTGTGCTACGATCGGTGTTGCCAGCAACCCCAACTACCAGTACAGACAGCTTGGAAAGGCTGGTCGTTCTCGTTGGCTGAACATTCGTCCTACCGTCCGTGGTCTCGCCATGAACGCCGCTGAGCACCCTCACGGTGGTGGACGTGGTAAGTCCAAGGGTAACGTGGATCCCAAGAGTCCTTGGGGTATGCCGGTATGTATTCCTCAATCGATTTACCTGGGATGTTTCCACTCGATTATTTGGCTAACATTCTTTTCGTACAGGCGAAATCCGGTTACAAGACTCGTCCCAAGTGGAAGATCAACAAGGCCGTCGTCGTGCCCAGAGTTCGCAACCAGGGCAAGCGTCGCCGTGGATACAGCTAGACGCTCTATCATGTACATTCTGTTTTACCTTTCCCTCGATTTTTCCTCATGCGGCAAGCATTATGTTCGAAGTGTGACTCTACTTCTCCGTGGGAAAGGTGCTGGGGTTGGCACAGTCAGATTGCTCTGATTCACTTGCCTAAGGCCCCTTCTCATTTGCATTCGGTCGTATGTACTTTATTTCGTCTCCGGTATGGCTTTTCCTCGAGGGTTTTAGATATCTACTTTGGTTACACTGCTTTCCGTCCGGGTCTTATGGAAATGTCCATCTTCATATTCTCTGGCGTTGTTTTTGTATACTACTACTACTGCTGCTGCTGCTGCTACATGGTCAAGAAATCCAAGATTTACCTTTTATTCCAAGCTACGTCCTAATGATTAAGTACCAGCTTGATGTAGAATCAGCATGGCGTTGCCCAATGAGAGAAGGTGGTCCTTGCTCATCTTATAATGGTCGCCGTTATTGTTCCGCGAGTCGTGAGCGAAGAACAATCGATCCCTTGTGAACGTCATTCAATGGTTTGAAACTCATGAAACTACCAGTGAGGCCCTTATTTGTATTTCTCTTAAAAATCATTTGCCTTCACTTCCAGCAAAGAATTCCTCCAGATCAGATTAAGGGCCAAAAGTCATCGACTCCCAGCCTTCCAAACGCCCTGTGGTGGCCAAAGGTTACTAACCAGGAACGACTTCGAATCGACGATGCGCCGAGAAGCCTCCTGCTGACTTAGCGATAGTTTCACACTGGCAGCGACATTTGACCTCTATCGTTAACCAGAAGTCAATGCCATACCAACTTTACTACATTCCCTAGCTGTTTGTCCTGCGAATCGAGAGCCAGTCTTGTCCGACCGGTTCCGCTGTGTTCCTCTTTCTGCGTCATTCCTTTCCTTGCTTGTTCCTTGCACGCGCCTCCGGCCATGACAGATTCGAACCGCCCCCCACATAATCTCTCCGATCCTCACCCTTCGTCATCCTCGCAGGACCTGCAGATTCCCTCCACGAGGCACGAGACCGGACACAGCGATGCAGACAGCCACTATGTACCGCGTCCGAAGCGCATCGCCTGCGTACTTTGTCGGAGGCGAAAGCTGAGATGCGACGGGAAGCGACCCAGCTGCGGCACTTGCTCCCGTCTCGGCCATGAATGCGTTTTCGACGAAGTTCGCAAGAAAAGCGGGCCCAAACGAGGTTATGTGAAACAGTTGGAAGCGCGATTGGGTACGTTGACTTCGGAGGACACAACCCTTCTGGCGCCTGGCTGGCGTACAGATTCTGAGCTGCCCCTCCCATACTGACATTCCACTTCCCACGTGCAGCGCAAGTCGAGAACCTGTTGAAGAACCAGAAGACAAATCCCCCACTAGACCAAGAGAGTGGCTTCCCCGGCGCAGTCACAAACCACTCAACCGATATCTCCGAGATCCTTTCTATCATCAATAAATCGAGCGAGTTTCAGCGACACCATGATCGGATCTCCGACCCGTTCCCCGCTCAGGCGTTCCAGCAAGCTGGCCCGACCAACTCCCCGGACTATGGCATGGAGATGATCAGTCTTGGCCTGGAGGAGCCTCTTCCGAGTCAAGAAATTATTGATGAGCTGTATGTCTGCAGTATATCGCCTTTTGCTTCCGTGTTCACTCTCTTACTTTTTCCAACAGAAATGAGATATACTTCGAGAAAATCCATCCTGGGATTCCCATACTACATCGTCCCAGACTACTGGCGGCCATGAGCCTCGGCCCTAGCACACGACCTCCGTTGTGCTTGCAATATATTATGTGGAGTCACGCGGCATCCATCAGCGACAAATACTCCAGCTTGCATTCGGTATTCTACGAGCGGGCCCGCAAATACGCCGAGGCGGACGAGCTGAAAGGGCTGGGTGAACATGCGGTGTCTTTAGGTCACTGTCAGGCTTGGGTGCTCATCTGCACCTACGAGTTCAAGATGATGTTCTTCCCTCGAGCGTGGTTGAGTTCTGGGAAAGCCGCAAGGCTGGCTATCATGATTGGGTTGAATCGGGTCGATGGGGAAGGTATCGATGTGAAGCAAACATTGACTGCTGCAAAAGACTGGAATGAAAAAGAGGAGCGACGGCGGGTGTTCTGGATGGCGTATTGTGCCGACCGGTTTGCGAGCATTGGCACTGGGTGGCCTGTCGTTTTCGACGACAGAGATGTGAGTTGCGACCTAATGTATGTATGCTTAAAGAGAAAGTCCAACTAACATGACCCCCACAGGTCTTGACGAACTTACCAGCCTCTGAAGAGGCTTTTCTCAAGAAGCAGCCCCAAGACACAGTTTCTCTAGAAGCTGCGCATGCGGGAGAGGGCATGCCTACTCTGTCTGCTTTCGGGGGTGTGGCCTTCATGGCCAGCATCTTTGGCAAGAACCTTGCCCACCTTCATCGGCCTAATCCACACGATGACGATCACGACCTCAATGGAGTCTATTGGCAGCGACACAGGTCCCATGACAATATTTTGCTCCATTTCTCTCTCACCATGCCTTCTCATCTGCGATTATCCGTCGGGACAACCGACCCCAATGTCATCTTCTGTAACATGGCCATCCACACGGCCACCATCTGTCTCCACCAGGCGGCCATCTTCAAAGCGGAAAAGAACAAGATGCCAGGGCCCATTGCCACCGAAAGCAAGAGAAGATGTATCTTGGCTGCGGAGCAGATCTCGAACATCTTGAGGTTGAGCAGCCATGTCGATCCCAGCAAGGTGAGTTTGATTTCGAATTCAAACTTATTTGGCACTAACACACCTTCAGATGAATGTCCTCACACCCTTTTGCGTCTACGTTGCGGCACGCGTCTTTGTACAATACCTGAAATTCCGCCCCGACGACTCGGCCGCCCGTTCATCCTTACAGTTCGTCTTCTCCGCACTTCACCTACTGAAGACCAAGAACCCGCTTGCGGAATCGTTTATCTTTCAGCTGGATCTCGATACCGCAGGTACGGTGTTGTCCGACTTCAATCAGTCGAAGAAAGCATGCTTCATGAGAGCGGGTCTGCAGCGAGACGCGGTAAGCTCCGTCCCTTGCTTTGAAATCTCACAGGATCATTGAGTGCTAATTGGCCTCCTTTGCCCAGGCTTTCACCGAGAGACGCTACTCCAGCGACTCATCTCTACTGAACGTCAGCCAAACACGAGTCCAGCCTGACCCAGACCCCTTCGACGCATCGCAAGGAAGCTGCGGCTCCAGCTCCCGGTCCTCATCAGTCGCGCAGCAGATCCGCCTCGAAGTCCGCCAAGCCAACCCCTCGCTGAGTGACGCAGCAGCAGCAGCAGCAGCAGCCCACCGGCACAAAAGACATCGCACCCAACAACAGCCCGCGACGTTCGGAGACGAGATCCACATCCCCGACCGAGACCTGAGCCATCCCGTGATGGTCGACTACAGCGGCGGCAGCAGCAGTGTAGATCTGCGCACCGACTCGCTCTCCCCGGATGTGCACTCATCCTCCGCCACCTCATCGTATACGCGCCTGAGCCCCCAGCAGCCGCCTGGGCTCGCCAACAACAGCTTCATCGCCACCCCAGCCAGCTCCCTCGATTCGGCTGCGGCAGCCTGCAACACCAACTCAACCGCAGCAAACCTCATGTTCGCCAATCCGGCGATCCCACTGGACGCTGGCGGTGGGTATCCCGATGCCTTCGCCGGGGTTCCGCGGTGGGACGTGAATGCCCTTGCGTTCTCTGGCCTCGATGGATCCACCCAGGACAACAGCATGTCCGGCGGTCTGGACAGTCTCAGCGAGGCCCAGTGGGCGCAGCTTCTGACCACGAACTGGGATGCTTACCCGGATCCGAATATTCTGCCTTGAGAGAACCAACCCATTTGCATATGCGAATTTGGAACAGAAAAAGAATGATGATCGATCACTATAGAGCCGCTGGGCGGGGAATATCACGAGACTCACGAATTGTACATTCATTGATATGTGGGAGGGTGGGGGGATATTGAGTTGAGTTAGCATTTGGACATACCATACCCCATGAGATCATCCACATCAAGAATCAATATAGCCAATGCGTCCTACAGTTTCGTAAAGCGCTATACTAGGCTTTCGTAATTTGTTTGTACTTTGTACAGAATAAGACTTGTGGCATTCGTCCCATATTTAGCAACTGCGTAAAAAAAAAATAAGTGCAAACTGACAGTAATCATCCAACAACCATATGCGACCAGAACCAGCAGAACCTGCCTCAACAACGCCATACAAACGCCTGAAAATGGATGACCACCAGGGTTGCGCACGATAACCCTCTACGGTGGAGGGGACATCATACATTGTCTCTCGACAAACACAACATCATAAGATTCATCTTTTGCCAGGGGAGCAGCAGCAGCAGCAGCAGCAGCAGCAGCAGCAACAACAACAACAACAACACCTTGCAATTACAGATTCCCCCCAGCCGCCCCCACGATCCTCAGCCCACCATGGCCACTGCCATCGGCGGTGGTGGAATACGCCAGCCAGTACCGCGAGGGATGCCAGGCGACGGCGGGGATGCCGGAGTTGGCATTGCCGCCGACGGGGACGGTGTAGACGGACTCGCCGGTCTCGGCGTGGAAGACCTCGAGCCCGTTGCCGCCGCAGCCGACCTCGTCGCAGGCGCCGACGAGGTAGCGGCCGTCGAAGCTCCAGCTGACGCCGCGCACGGCGCCGCCGTTGCTGCTAGAGACGGTGCGGCGGCAGATCCAGTCGGTAGTGTCCCACAGCGAGATCAGGGCGTCGCTGCCGCCGACGGCCAGGTAGCGGCCCGTCGGCGCCAGGGCGATGGACAGGCAGGCCGACGTGTGCGCGTGCAGGGTGTGCAGCAGGGAGAAGCTCGGGTACGAGAGGATCTTGACGGTCCCCTCGCCTGTCGTCGCGAAGAGGTGCAGGTCCGGGGCGGCGGCCGTGGCGATGTGGTGCGAGAAGGTCGTTGCGTTGGTTTGGACGGGTTGCTGGTGGGGTTCAAGGGCTCGGTAGATGCTTGTGGGAGGGGTGGTCGTGGTTGCTGTGGGGGGTTTGTCGGTCAGGAGGGTGGGCGTCGGCGTCGGCGTCGGCGTGGAGAGGGATTCAATGGAGATGGGGATGAGGGTGTCGTCCTAAGAATCGATGCACTCGTCAGCAAGTCGGGGTGGATGTTGTTGTTGTTGTTGCTGCTGCTGCAGGGCTATACCAACCTTTCTTCCCACGATAAGGGTGCTCCCATCCGCAGACCAGGACAGCGTGAACGCCTCCGTGCCCACGTCCAGCCGGCTCACACATGTTTTGGACCGCACATCCCAGAACCGCACCGTACCGTCCGTGGAGCAACTGGCCAATTCCGAGTCCCGCGTGGGGTTGAAGACGACCTTCTCAATACCGGCCGTGTGGCCGCGCAGTTCGGTGGAGTATTTGACTTGCGAGCGTTCGGGGTTCCAGATTCGGAGGGTGCGGTCGGCGGACCCAGTTGCAACTAGCTGGCCTGTGGGGTTCCAGGCGATTGTTCGGATACTGTGTGTGTTCAACCGCAGTCGGCTCGTATCAGTAGGAATCCTGGATCCATGATGCTTTCATTGCTTCATGTCGTCGTCGCCGAGGGGGGGAGCGGAGCGGAACACGCACGTATGAGATCCCGGACCACGCGCAACAGGATCATGGTAATTCTGAGTCTTTAGACTCCCAAAGTTGAAGGCAAATCGATCTTTGGGGAGCAGATTCCGGCGAGGAGGAGGGGGCGCCATTGCGCGATTGGACGGTGCTGCGGTGCTGCGGTGCTGCTGTTGCTGCTGCGGTGCGGGCACTGGCAGATTTGCGATTGCGGCGGGCTGCCAATCCGATGAGAAGCCCCGAGGGGCTGTTTGTTGTTGGTGAGGTTGAAGTTATAGTCACCTTTAGAAAATGGAGGGATCAGTCGACGGGCTGCGGGCTTCGGTTGAAGTTAGAGTAGTTGGAATTGAGAGAGTGGGAGGTTTGGCAGCCGAAGATGGAAAGCTGGAAAGTGAGCTTTCAAGTGCCGCGACGCGGAGTTCCAGTTCCTACTATCATTCATTGCCCGCCCGCACCTCGATGATTGGTCTCGGATCCCGGAGCTGTCTCGTTGTATGCGCATGCAGTATACAGTACATATGTTCTTGGGACTGCAGCTTATGCTCTTGACTATTGATCTAATCGCAGGGACCCGATTAATTCTAGTTCATCTCAGGCTACTACTGACCATCGATAAGCTCCTACCTATCAAGTCGATCCCAAGCAATCCCATCCATCCATATGTACTCAATAATCCACAGCGGAATCAGGTCAGGTGACCCGGCAAGGCCATTGAATCCCCTCCTCCATGAGATATACTTGGATCCCCAACCAATAGTACAGAAAAGCCACGGTACAATACTTTCAGGTTGATCTCACTGCTACTGGTACAATTGATCGGTGCTGTATAGCAGTATAGCAGTTTATTTCCGTGATCTTGTGTACCAGCGAAACTGAACCGATGATAAAACTCTCCGGGCTGGATCGCATCCGAACTTTTTTCAGTCGTGCTTAAAAGGAAGAACGTATTGAACAATTCCAAGGCCAAACAACAAGAGTCGCTCCCAACTCGTCTCTATAACTTTCCCTCGTCATGCTAGAATTCAACGATGATGCGTCCAGACGCGAAAAGTGCTTCACCAGTCTAGGACAACTGCCGCCATTCATCGATCCTAAACAGCCACCGACAAGAAAAGTCCCGTTCTCGGCCATTCTGGGCCACCCTTTCGTCCATACTGTATGTCGGCCCACAATACAATAGAGCATTGCTAACAATATCACCAGGTCGACGTCACTTTACCCAAAGAAGCATACACGGCCATCCAAGCATCCTTGGACAGTAAACTACAGAAGCTCCGCTATGCGCGAGTGTTCATGTCCCTGTCGTCTCTACTGGAGACGGAATTCTTCAACACCTACATCAAGAAAGGTGAACCTCATTTTGCTTCACAGATCACTCAGTGGGGACCTGATGGTGCTGACTTCTTTCGCAGGAAACATTCTGATGATATCGGAGGGCCGATCAGGCTCAGACAGTGTCTTCACGCTCCGAGATGGTGCCCCCGCCTCCCAACAGCTCGGTCTAGTCCAACGTATGAACAAAGTTCACTAACCAAATCCCCAGGCATCTTGAAACTCGAGCTCAGCAGGGAGATCTTCGAGCGAACCGGTCTAACGGGCAAGCCCATCCGCAGCGGCGGCAGGAAACACGCAAAAGAGCGATACAGTGCGGTCCCCCTCTTTGCAATGTCAACCAACCATCCAAAAGTTAAGAAGCTAACCCTCGAACCAGTCATCGAGCTCAACCTCCGCTTACCATCGATGCTCCACGGCAAAAAAGGTTTCAAGCGAATCGAATGGGCCTTCCAAAACGTCCTTACGCAATCCGTAGCCTGGCTCTTCTTCGATTTTTCATCCGAGACAGATGGCATCGCCGACGGTACCCCTAAACCCCCATTACCCTCGGCGTATACAGCTCTCCCGCAAAGCTAACACATCCATACCAGACGATCTATCCCTCAAAGGCAACCACCCGCAAATCGTCCCCTGCTCGCCCGCCATCACCGAACACCCGCAAATCCTCGTCCCGCCTCTCGACACCCTCAAACTTCAGGACTCCTCCACCGCAACCGCGACCGCTACTCAACAAGCGGAGTTGCAAAACCAATGCGCCGAGGTCTCCGAATGGCTGGCGATGGTCTCCCTCGGCTCGCCGCGCGTCACCGCCGCCGACGACGTGGATCCGTACCTGAGCCGCTACAGCGTGCCGGACGCGGACGACGCCCAGCCCACTGACCTCGTGACGCTACGGTGGCGCGGCCTGATCCCTCCCAAATGGATCGTGGGGTTGCTGGTTCATTTACTGTGCGTCTTCTCTGGATTTACCCCACTCCCAACTCACTGTAAAGAAACGACTACTGATACCATGGTGGTAGGCGGGAGACGGCTGCCGGTGGCTCCGCCGCATCATCCGCTTGGTTCGCCATCTCAGCGAATGCGCTGGGCCGGGAGGCGGTCGAGGCTCGGGATGGGTATTCGCTTTTGGTGCTTCCGGCGTTGATGATGGCTACTGCTGCGCCTTCGGGGCCCGAGGATGAGGAGAAGGTTGGCAAGGATGCGATTGCGGCTGCTCGGCGGTTGGGGCGGCACTTTGTCAGTTGGGAGTTTGTGGGAGCGTCGGTTCTACAGTAACGTAATGGGGTTGGTTTTTCTAGATACCTGTTGGAAAAGTGTAGTTGATTATACCCCCCTGTGTTGGAGAATTGTACTGTACACTCAGACAAGAAGGTTTATTCTGCATGTATAGAGATGAATGACACTACGATCTCTGACACATGCCGATGATGAGGAGGTGATAGCACATCATACCCAAAAATAAACTCAAAGGAAAATAACACCAGTACTTCCCAATCCAATCCCTGAGGCCCCCATTCCATAAATCATACCCAACACAAACCCAAACGCTCAGATGATATCTCTCGTTAAACCAATGCATATTACAAAAACACAAACCATTCACCCGACAAGGTCATTGACCACATCCTGCAGAACCGGTCGACTTCCAAGGACCTTATTCCCGCTCATCAATGTCGCCCCCTTCTTGGCCGGTTTCCTCAGACCCTGGGGCGTGAGTCGTGCCTGCACGGGACTTAGCGGTTTGCGGACGCCGGACTTCCTGCCACCAGCACCAGCACCAGCAGAAACAGGAATGTTCTTCTTGGTCGGACTCGGCGTTGTTGCTGCTCTTCCAGGTACCGACGAAGCCTGTGTTGAGCCTATATAGTTGTCGGATTCGAAGAGGTGATTTTCAAGGGCATTCTTCGGCAGGTCGTAGATCCACCCGCGGTCTTGGACCAGCTTCACGTACTTGCCGAGGAGCTCGTTGCCGTTGCGCAGTGTGCTCTTGCTGCCGACCACGAGCAGCTTGGTGCGCGCGCGGGTCAGGGCGACGTTAACGCGGCGCCAGTCGCGGAGGAGGTCGCCGACGTGGTTGTCGGCGTTGCTCCGGACGCAGCTCAGGATCACTATCTCTTTGTCCCGGCCCTGGAACTTGTCGGCGGTGTGCATCTCGAGGTCCGGGAGGTAGCGGCTGAGGTTGAGCTTGAGGAGGGACAGTTGGCTGCGGTAGAATGTGATGACACCGATGCTCCGCGCGGGGATGCCGCAGGAGATGAATGCCTCCACGAGCTGGGTGCAGAGCTTGGCCTCGGTCGGGTTCACGATCCGGGAGCCGTTGGTTTCGTCCAGCGCAGGCGCGGCAAGTGTGTCTGTGTTGACCAGGCGGGTTTTGGCGGACGGATCGACGAGATCACGCAGCCAGCAGCGGCCTTGGCTTGTACCCAGGCAGATCTGTTTCGGATTTGGAGACCGGGGGATCTGGCTATGATGATGCTGCTCGATCCCATCAATATTGGGGATTTTCAAAGAGCGTACTGCAACCTCCGGGGTACCGCACTTGAGGTGACCTGAGTAAATGAGGTTGTTGGAAAGAAGCATGATGTCTTCGCACATGCGGTATTGATGCTCAAGGTTGACGACCGACTCTGGATGGGCGTCCGAAAGTAACTTGAAAAGACTGACATCAAGACCACCTTCTTGAGCTTCTTTGTTCTGCACTAACGGCGGCAGCTGATAGTGATCACCGACAAGGATGAAGGTCCTTGCCATTCGGATCGGGCCTAGACACACAGGAAGTGTGATCTGCGATGCTTCATCCACAATACAATAGTCGAAAATTCTCTGGCTGAAGATGCTGTGGCTGACCCCGAGGCAGGTCGTTGCCACCACCTGGGATTCTTCGTACGACGCCTTGAGCTCTTCAATAGTTTTCTTCGGGATGGCCGCGAGGTCAGCAAATTGCTGCACATCTGGATGCACCTTCGTAGGAGCCCCGACCCGCAGAATGCGGAAGTTGTCATCCCGGATCTTCAGCAGAATATTGTCAACAGCAGTGTGGGTGTAAGAGGTGAGCAGAACACTTTTCCCTTGCGCGACTAATGCGCGAATTATGTGGGCAATGGTCGTTGTCTTCCCCGTTCCAGGCATTCCAAGTACCAACGCATAGTCTCGGGCACTCATGACTTTGTCGATCGCTTGTTTCTGGTCGATGTTCAAGTTCGCCTTATCAACACCAGGGAGTGTATAGCCTGACTCCATGGGTTTGAAGGAGGGGGCTTCACCCTCGACAATCAGTCTTCGTAATTGCTTGGCTTGAAAAAGGTCCTTTTCCATCATGGAAACAAGGTTTGTGCGGACAATCGCCATGCCGTTACTAAACTCGTCCTTGTCTAGACGATAAACAGTTTCTTCGTCCAATTCGACTGGCGTGGAAGAAACACCTTCTTCGAGTATCTCCATGATGCCTTGGAATGACTGGTTGTGTTCGGCATCGAAGCCCTTCATCCGCGTCCTGCCGTGGAGCTTCCGGTCAACCGTGACGGTGATGCGTTTCGCGCTGACCTGAACGACATAACCATTTGCAAGGGCAAAGTGGCCTCTCTCATCGGAAACCACAATGGGTTCGCCTATGCTCAGCTGAGATTCATTGAAGGAGAAACCCGGAGGTGCTTGCTTCTTGCGGAACGTGTATCGGAACCGGTTGATCTTGGGTCCATCCTTATCTTCATAAGTATGATCAGGATCGATCACAACATTGCCAAAGCAGCGGCCGAGAGCTTCGCGCTCACTACTCAAGAGTGTCCAGAGCTCGCGTTTGAACCTGATCATGCTTTGTTCCTCTTTCGTCAACAATTCATCCCATTTCTTGAAGAACTCCTGGTGTTGTGGATTCAAGTGTTGGGTAGCTTTAACGAAATCGTCACCAAGACCACTCGTTTCTCCATCACCGTTATCAGCAAGCTTATGGTAGATGAAGCAAGCTGTCTTCGAGTAGCACTTGTTACAAAATGCGGGCTTCTTGACCATTGGAGGCAGCTGGGTTCTTTGGCGCATGTACCCGACCACACGATTTCGTTGTTGAATCATTTGAAGAAGCTCATGTCGGATGCCACGAATACGGAAAGTTTTCGATGTTTCAAGATAGTACAATAAGCCGAATGTGCAATCGATGTCTAGCAAAAGGATAGTGAGCGGTCAGATTCAGGGTCAGGATACATTAGAAGTCTAAAGGTGTTCCAGCCTACCATAGCGATCCGAGAGAAGCAGTGTGTAAAGTGCGGTTTGAGCCCGATGGGCTTGGTTTGTGTCTCTATTGCCCGTCTTCAGTTCGAGAGGTACAAGCAATGTCTTGTCCTGCCCTTGCTCTGAGCAGGCAACCTGAACCGTGGCATCGATATTGCCTTTGAGTCCGTACATCGGAGACCAAATATGCTCTTCAACTTCGAGAAGCTTATTTATACTCAAGCTAAGCTTGGAGCTATGTCGATCCTCGACGATCGATTCCCCCTATGTTCAACTGTCAGTATTGCGCCTCGGTCGGAGGGAGACTGCACTCACGCTTGGCTTCGGCTGGAGAAAGCGTTCTGCCCAATCCTGCACGCCTGGAACTCTGCTCATAACATACTCGATGGCATCCGCGACAGTCATGCGAATCAGGTAGAGATCCTCAATCCGCTTAACGATCACATCCTCCACCAGTAGCCTTAACGAAGCCGTATCCCATCGGTTAACCTTGATAGCTTCTTGGAACAGCTCGTGGAATATGTTACCAAAGACCTGTGCTTTTCCCACATCGGTTGTGTTCTTAATGCGTTCCTGAAGAGCAGCACGACGCTGGCAAGTGATCGAGTCGGCCACGATAGTCGCCGATACTAGATGATCCGGATGAAGTATCACCATGTTAGCAGTATCGTCAACTACGCATTGGCCCCTGGCGTCAAATTCTCCGATCAGGTGAATATAGGATTCCTTCGCACACGGGCTATCTAACCATGACTCCCGAAGAATCACCACTTTCTTGTCTTCCTTGGCCCGCTCATCTTGTACGAGTAGCACCTGTTTATATTGTCAATAATGAGGGCTTTGAGGGCGTGCAGTGTGCTGACCTGTTCGGCTTGGACACGTCCTTTGGGGTTGGTATACGCTGACTCCGCTATCTCAACAATCAAATAGCGCTTGATAGCTTGTCGAGTTCTAAGGTTCTAGAGTAGGCATACTTAGCATATTTAAAACGAGCATTGATTCACTAGGAGAGACAAACATGATCCGTTCCATCTACTCCCGATTGCCTCATAGAATGTTCGATAGCATCCATGTCTAAGCTACCATCGTCAAACTCATCACCAGAGGAAATTTCAGGGTCCTTTTTCGTCTCATTAAGTGTTCCAACTGCCGATGCAAAATAGTGCTGAGGTCCAGTGCCGGACAGTGGTTGTTCCGGCACATTTGGCCCTTTGGGTATGGGCCTTGCAAGTTTCACGCTTGGTGCCTTATCACACTCGGCAAGAAGATCTTCTATATTGTCGGAAAAATCATCAAAATCATCATCGAATTCATCACCGTTAAGTTCGAACTCCTTGTCATTTGTCATGGTCGCATCCACTTTTGAAGTGGCTGTGCTGGTAGTAGCAAAAGTCACCCTCTTCTGGAGGAGGGGAGCCCCTCCATTCGGCGGCATTGATGTCGACGTGGCAGGCTGAATATCCTCTGCAACATCGCGCGACGGGTTGGGATCCACGAAAGGGTCCATTGAAGCTTCTGCAAGTTCAAGAAAGTTATCATCAAAGTCATCATCTCCATAGTCCGAAGACAAGTCGTCGACAAGTTCTGTAGTCTGCGGCGCGGTCTCAGCCCCAATGGGAACAATCGCGTCCGAGGTCTTCTTAGGAGAGCAGGTAGGACTTCTGCCTTCTGTTGGGGACGCCAGATGACTTTTGGATGTGTTGCGGCGCTTTGGGACTGGAGAAGAGTCCGGCGCAAATGATCTTTCAGGAACCTTTTGCAGAGTCTTCTCCATCTGCTTGACGAGAGTGCTGAGGTTGGAGGCTTGATTGTTGCCCGAATCGACGACATTGCTCCTTGTCCTAGAGAAGATGCTGCGACCCGTACCGAACCTTTCGTTATCGACTCTTCTCCGCTTCGCCTTTGAAGTAGGCCATTCGGCATTGCAGCTATTCGACCGTCTCAGCCCGGAAGAGCCTCGGCCTGTTCGGGCTGACATAGGTGTCTGTGGGGACGATGAAAGCAAATGCGCAAATCGTGGTTGAGCAAGTTCGCCAGTACCATTGGCAAGGGACTTGCCCACATAGTTGTTCCATAGTTCGGTGGCAAGGTCATGCTGGGGCGTTCTGATCAAGGATTGGTCGTTTGGCAAGTCAATCGATTCTCTCCGCTTGCTTTTCGAGGTTGCTGCCAAGGGGGAGCTCGTTGGCGACGAGTTGCGGCGACGCTTCTTGCCGTGCAATGCAGGTGTTTGCGACATTGGATCGGCATTGGAGCTCGCAGGGACATGTTGCCAGGTGACGTAGTCTTCGGGCGTAAACTCTTGCCCCGGGGCACTATTGAAAGCATCTTCGGCATTGCTGATTAGATCTGCGAGTGGTATTCGATTTCCTGGTGTTTGGGGACATTCTTTGATAGGCTTAGATTCGGTTACTTCGATCGTAGGTGGGTTGATTCCCGATTCCGGTTGCTGTTTTTCCACCACACCATTCAGCCACGATGTTTGATTCTCCTTGTTGGCATGGTCTGTGGTTGCCGTCTTCTGAGGGGTCTTCTCTGGGTTTTGTGCGTCTTTGCTGTATCGAAAAGCGTTCAATTTCGAGCGAGACTGCGAAGAGACTTTGTACGCTCCTGAGGGTCTGTCCATGGTGTTTCTTGCTGGTTGTGATCGTGGAGTCGGAGATTAAGCCGACATCGCGATCACGGAAGTCTGTACAATATCTTCAGCAACGGAGCGGAGCGCTGGATGACGATGGATAGCGCGGAAACGGAGTCGTTAATTGTACCTACATTCAATGGGCAATTGATAGATTCTTGCTGAGTAAAGTGGTAGAAGACAAGAACCGGAGCAGTCGAAATAGGCTCAACATTAACTTGGTAAATGCATGTGTAATGAATGGCAGCTCAAATGCAGGCACGATGCGATAAGCCGATCGATCTAATTAGTCCTCAACGCGTCGCGCGTCGAGTGTTCCTGCCTCAGGTGTATCTGTGGGCTATTGTTTGCCTGTAAGCCCAGGCAGAAAGGCGGTCCAGGAAATTTGCCCAATTGGGACTAGTGGCTATAACCCCAGCAAGTCATCGGCCTTTTGCGGCTTCTGAACATCAACCGCTCGACCGACTCGTCACCCCTCCACCTAGCTCCTCCTACCGCTCCAACGAAAGAATTCGATCGCGAAGTCGCTCAATTGACCCGACTATTACCATCGCTGGTCGACCGGATTGTTGAACTCGGTGTTCCGTGCCATCAGCCCCTGCTTCATCGCCTTAGACAGGGATCCTCACCCGCCACCGCCTGTCCCATCTTGTCCAGCTTGAGGTTTCCCACACCTCCACAGTTTTACGCCACATTCACAATGTCTGCTCGCCCATTGTCGTCTTGCCTTCGCGCCCGGTGCTCTGCCCTCCGGGCTCAGAATGTCCGGGGTTTCTCGACCCGCAGCAACCTCCGTGCCGCCGACCACGGTGACCACTATGATCCCCCGACTGGATACCTCTTTGGCCTGAAGCCTGGCCAGAAATATCAGAAGGAAGGCTGGGAGAACATTTGGTACTACGGATTCATTGGCAGTCTGCTAGTCACCGGCGTCGCATATGTTTTCAAGCCCGACACCTCGTGCGTCCAACCCTCCCCCGTTTCCCCAGGCTCCTCGGCTAGCTTCCTTGTCACACGGAGCTATGTTGATGGTCACTTTGCTCTTTTCTTGCTGACCGGCTTTCTTAGGATACAAACATGGGCTCTCGAGGAGGCTCGCCGGCGGCTGGAGGCCGAGGGCATCTTGGAGGACCCCGACAAGGCCCAGCGCAAGTAAAGCGCACTAGTCCAACTTCTCCCTTGTACTTTGTACATAGATTGGCCGGGCGTGGAAGACGGTTGTTGATTGAATGGTTACACGTGTTATCAGGCACATTCCGGTCCGATCCTAGACAGGGTTTTCCATTTCGCTGTTCGCTTTTCTTTCCTTTCTTTCCTGTTACCTGCGTGTCTTGTCGTCTTATATCCTTTCATTGGCTCGCTTTATGAACTTAGGAGCGGAAGAGAAAATAAATCAAGACTCTTTTGATCACAATCAAGTTATGCAGTCATTATAATACCTTCTACGAGTGGTAAGGAAATCTTCAGCCGTGGACCATGCTTTCAACGATTGGTAGACAACTAGATGTGAGGCCATCCCTCCTGCACAAGGTTGCTTTCGAGGGCTATACCTGCGGATATATATCCGTACGTCTTAGTAAGGGCATTTCCCTTCGAACCTTCGCAAGAAGCTCCAAGTCAATGTCAGCAACAGCGATTTGCGGTTCCTCATACTCATCTCCGAGACTCGCTACCACTTCACCCCAAGGATTCACAATAATTGAGTGGCCATAGCTGACGCGCTTCTCGTTGTGTGGCCCTGCCTGTGCAGCTGCTATCACATATGACTGGGTTTCGATAGCTCTAGCCCGCAAAAGTGTCTCCCAGTGCGCTCTACCAGTGGGGACCGTAAAGGCGGATGGGTAGGCGATGATCTGGGCATCCTGTCGCCTGAGAGCCAGACTGAGCTCGGGGAAGCGCAACTGTGAAGTTTGTCAGTCGAGATGAACTTGAGTCGAAGGTATCGGCATATAACTCACGTCAAAGCAGATAGATAAGCCCACGCGCCCAATGGGCGTCTCGAATGGCGGCAAGATCTCCATGCCCTTTTCAACACTCCTGTACGTCGAATGTCAGTGAGTTGGGTTCAGCTAGCAGCAACTATAGGATTCACCCACGCGCTCTCTTTCAGCACTGGGCCGCCTTTGATATCGACGTCGAACAGGTGAACCTTCTGGTAGCGCTGTATTATGGAACCCTTGTCATCGATCCAGATGAGAGTGTTCTTCGTCCTATCATTGGATGCCGGTTCATGAATTCCGACATTGATATGAAGCTTGGCTAGTCGAGCCTCTTTCTGTAGACCTAGGACGAATTCACTATCTTGCACGGAGCGCGCAAGAGATATCGTCTCGGCAGGTGAGGAACCGATGTAATCTGAGGCTTCGGGGAGAAACAATGCCTGGTATAGCTTATATTAACACGCAGTATCAGAATCTATCTCCGCTGGTCTTACTTTTGCACCAGCTGCAGCTGCTTTGCGAACCAGTGTTTGGCATTGTGCCAGATTGGCTGCTAGACTCGCAGTCGAGCATAGTTGACCAACAGCCTATAGCATCAAGGCACATGTATCAGTGAATTGATGCGATAGAAAACATGAAGGACCAAACTAAGAGCCTACTGCAAGAACCATATTCTACCAATTATCAGAGTTTCGAAATTTCGCAGACAAATACAAACAACAATATGCGTCAAGTGGAAGAATGATGGAATATGTCTTCTTATCACGGCATCGCTTAGTAGATGCTGCCCGCAATTACGTCGGCAGACTTTCCCGATCCGGGCGCCGACATTGCCATCCCGCTTCAAATCCGCAGAACTGGGCGAACCTCCGCCGACAGCCACCCCCAACCAACCAACCATCTAACAGTTTTGTCGCTTCGATACACAGCGCTGATCACAAGCGCATTTGCGACCCAGACAGAATGAAGAGCTTACGAAGAGATCTCTCCTCGAACCCGCAGGCTCAAAATGTCACCAGCAAAATCTTCGTCCGGTCCACGAAAAGTGGGAAGGTGCAAAAGATCGTTCGCGAGCTCTATCTGAGACAGGATATACCATGCTCGTCAAAGCTTTGCTCGGTGTGTCCGTCGGTCGCGCCTGCGGATGCGAATGGAAACAGTGAGCAAGAAACCTGTGGCCCTTGATTGACGGTGGAAACTGGCTAATGCGACGAATGAATCTCTTAGTTACGCCGTTCGTCCTCTCCGAACAACCCGCGGGCACCAAAGCTTTCCCTCGTGGCCATTACCTTGTTCCTGATACGAATGCGCTGCTGAATGGAATGGACCTTTTCGAACACACCGGAGCCTTTTACGATGTCATCATTTTACAGACCGTCCTCGAGGAGCTGCGGAACCAGTCCCTCCCCCTCTACAACCGTTTGCTTGCGCTGATCAAAACCGACGAGAAGCGCTTTTATCTATTCTTCAACGAGTTCCGCCTGGAAACCCATGTTCGACGTGGCCCCGACGAGTCGATTAACGACCGGAATGACCGAGCCGTTAGAGCCGTGGCGAAGTGGTACATGGGACATTTGCTGTCGACGGCCAAGAAGGCTAAGAAGGAGCGTTCAATCCCGGCGATCGTGGTCATTACCGATGACAAGGAGAACTTGCGGAAGTCGAAGGAAGAGAACATCACCGCGCTGTCACTGACGGATTACGTCTCGGGTCTGGAGGATTCCGACAGGTTACTGGACATGATCAACGAGTCGAGGGAGGCGAGAGAAGCCAAGGGCGCACGCGGCGAGCTCTTCTACCCCGAATACTACACCATGTCGAAACTCCAGACGGGCTTGAGGGCGGGAACATTGCACCAGGGTGTTTTCAACGTGTCGCCGTACAACTACCTGGAGGGCTCAGTTAACGTTCCAGCCTTTGACAAGCCTCTACTGATCCTTGGCCGCGACAACAGCAACCGAGCTATCTCTGGAGATGTCGTTGTGATTGAAGTGCTGCCCAAGGATCAGTGGAAGACACCATCGACCAAGCTTGTGGACGAGGAAGCTGTGACCAAGAATGACAACCCAGATGCCGAGGACAACGAGGCGGTTGTCACTGAAAGAGAACGGAAAGCTTTGCAGGAGGAAGTCAAGAAAGCCCATGGAAAGAACTCAGAGGGTAGACCACAGCCAACGGCCAAGGTTGTTGGTGTGATGAAGCGGAACTGGCGGCAATATGTCGGTCATGTCGATTCAGGATCAGCAGGTTCCCAGACCAGCTCGAGTCGACGACAGCAAAATGTCTTCGTTCTGCCCATGGATAAGCGTGTGCCAAAGATCAGACTGCGCACTAGACAAGCTGCCGATCTAATGGGCCAACGCATCCTGGTCACTATTGACGCTTGGGACCGCGATTCACGATACCCCACTGGGCACTTCATCCGGTCATTGGGAGAACTGGAAACCAAGGGAGCTGAGACGGAGGCCTTGTTGCTTGAATATGACGTTCAGTACAAGCCCTTCCCCAAGGCCGTCCTCGACTGCCTCCCTGCGGAGGGTCATGACTGGAGAGTGCCCGCGAGCAAAGACGACATTGGCTGGAAGGGGCGGAGGGATCTTCGAGACCTTCTTATCTGCAGTATCGACCCCCCTGGCTGTCAGGATATCGATGACGCTCTGCACGCGCGACCATTGCCGAACGGTAACTTCGAAGTCGGTGTTCACATCGCCGATGTCTCACATTTCGTCAAGCCCAACAACGCGATGGACCTCGAGGCCTCGCAGCGTGGAACCACGGTGTACCTTGTCGACAAACGTATTGACATGTTGCCGCACTTGCTCGGTACCGATCTGTGCTCCCTGAAACCCTACGTGGAGCGGTACGCCTTCTCCGTCCTGTGGGAAATGACCCCCAACGCGGAGGTCGTGTCCGCCGATTTCACCAAGTCGGTGATCCGGTCACGCGAGGCCTTCAGCTACGAGAAAGCCCAAAAGCGGATCGACGACCCGAAGCAGACCGACGAACTCACCGAGAGCATGCGCACCCTGCTGCGCTTCTCCAAGATCCTCCGCCAGAAGCGCATGGACGCCGGTGCGCTGAACCTCGCCTCGCCCGAAGTCCGGATCGAGGCGGACAATGACGAGGTCGGCGACCCGCTGGCCGACGTTAAGACCAAGGCGATGCTCGAGACGAACAGCCTGGTCGAGGAGTTCATGCTCCACGCCAACATCACCGTCGCCACCAAGATCTACAGCACCTTCTCCCAGACGGCCATGCTCCGCCGGCACGCCACGCCTCCCCCGCAGAACTTCGAGGAGCTCATCAACCAGCTCACCAAGAAGCGCGACCTGCGGCTCGACGTGTCCAGCTCGCGGGCGCTGGCCGACTCGCTCGACCGCTGCGTCGACGCGCAGAACCCCTTCTTCAACACCCTGGTCCGCATCCTGGCCACGCGCTGCATGACCTCGGCCGAGTACTTCGTCGCGGGCGCGCACGCCGAGTCCGAGTTCCGGCACTACGGCCTGGCCTCCCCGATCTACACGCACTTCACCTCGCCGATCCGCCGGTACGCCGACCTGCTGGTCCACCGCCAGCTGGCCTCGGCCATCGGCTACGAGGGCGAGGACGGCCGCGCCGTCGTCGAGGGCGTCATGACCCGCAACCGCCTCGAGGACATCTGCCGGAACATCAACTACCGCCACCGCAACGCCCAGTTCGCCGGTCGCGCCAGCATCGAGTACTACGTCGGCCAGGCGCTCAAGGCCCGCGGCGAGAAGATGGCCGCCGACGGGGTGGACGGCGGCATCGAGGAGGAAGGCTACGTCATGCGCGTCTTCGAGAACGGCGTCGTCGTCTTCGTGCCGCGCTTCGGCATCGAGGGCGTCGTCCGCCTCGAAGACTTCGTTCTCCCCAAGGACGCCGCCCTGCGCACCGTCGCCGAGCGCCGCGAGCTCGTCGTCCGCCGCCAGAGCGACTTCGACAGCGAGGAGTACACCCTCCGCGTCTCGGACAAGGGGGACGCCGACCAGGCGCACGCCGTCTCCGTCGAGCTGTTCCAGAAGGTCAATGTCAACGTAAGCTCCGTCAAGGAGGAAGGCGGTCGTGGCGCTGGGAAGCGGAGAGTCCGCATCTTGATCTTGGGCCAAGGCGCTTGAACATAGTAACACACAACACAAGGGGGAGAAAAAGTGAAATTATTTATCGATTTATGGCTGTCATAATATAAGAGGATATGGGCGTCTACCGGTGTCTCGCACGTAGGATGACTGTACTAGATTTTAGTTGTGTTCAATCTAAGATTTCTATGCGGTGTAACGATATCCGAGATCTTAGGATCTTGTACTTCTTCGACCTTTTAACTCTTCCCCCTTCTCGGTACTGATTCTCCACACTATACTCTCTGCAACGACACCATCCCACGCAACAAGCCGACCGGAGACCAAAGGTGCGACTCTGACACTCCTCGAGTTGTTACCTGGTGGTTCATCTCCGTCGCACCGGTTTCGATCTTGGAACCCCCGGGGGTATCCTTGACCCCGGCCTGAGGAGACAGATCACTGAGAGATTTCTCGGCCGCTGCTTGCGCTGATTCCCTGATTTTCCACCCCCGGACTAGCCAAAGACACAAAGCCGCGCCTATGTACATGAAACCGGTGAAGATCTGCACGCGCAGATACGCCGCGTCCCCAGCGTGATTGTTGCGCAACAGCAGGGCGATCGCCTCGGACACGGTGCAAGGGGGCACCAGCACCAGCCAAGTGATGCTCAATCCGCTGGGCAGATCCCGGAGCCCGATGATCTCGCTCGCGACGGGGGCGACGGTCGCCCAGTAGGTGCCAGAGACGGTGCCGACCAGCACGGCAAAGAAGCAGACTACGCCCATACTGCGCGCAAACGTCCAGATGACGAGACAGAAAAGACCGCACAGGAATGTGAGGAAGGTGGCGATGTTCATGCGACCGAGGCGATCGCTGAACATGCCAACGAAGGGGCGGCCCAGTCCTTGGCCGAGATTGAGGAGGGCGCTTACCACACTACCCTGGTGGGAGGTCAGGCCCACGGAGAGGGCGAAGTTGGCGACGCTGAAGAGCAGAGCAACGTAGCCAAGCATGCTGAAGACGCCCCAGCCGAGAAACAGCAGGAATTCCGGCCGCTTGAGGAGCGGCAGCGCAAAAGCCCGGTGCCGGCTGCCCACGGCCTTGTTGCGATCGCGCAGGAGGTTGGCACACACCAGGTTGACAACGCAGGCAATGATGCCGAGGATCCGAAAGGCCCAGGGCAGGCCTAGGCGAGGGATCATGGTGCCGACGGCGAGCGAGTACATGAGACCACCGAGGCCAGACCCGGCGGCGTTGATCCCCATGGCCAGGCTACGGCGCCGTGAGAACCATTGCGGGATGATACCGACGGTGCCGACGAAGAGAAAGCCCATGCCCCAGCCAAAACAGACACCTTGACTGAGGAAAATGTGCCATCGTTGGGTTGCAAACGAGGACCCGATGAGCGAGAGCGTCTCAAAGAAAACACCAAGGTTGAGGGTTATGCGCGTGCCGAAGACATGGATAAGGTACGTGGCCACGGGGGCCACGAGAAGCGCACACGATATACTCAAGCCACCAGTAAAGGCATAGGACAGGGCGGAGGTATTAGGGAACACATCATGGGAGAGGTAGTAGGAGAGAAACACGCCGTAACTCTATATTGGTTGGTCAGCCGTCGGATTTTCCCATATGCATGACGACTACTGACGCTGTTGATGCCCCAGGTGTGAGCGTTGATCCAGAATACACAGGCAACACAGACCCAGCCATATCCTCCATCCGGAGGAACGTCTTGCTCATACTTGGACTCTGCGCCCAGCGGGGCAGACTGTTGTGGATTATCCAGATCAGAGGAGGGTTCTAGATTCAGGTCGCTATCATGTTGTCGTGAACGAATGGTGTCGATTAGAGCATTATCTGCCATGATTAATCACACCCAGCCTGCAAGGATAGAGTTCCGAGAAAACGAGTCTTAGGTTGGACCTCGTTGGTTGATTTCTATCAGGTTCACGACGACATAGAGCGCAGTGCGGATTGATCCCAGATGCGTGTCAATCCCAGCCATGGGCCATGAAGAAGTAAACCAGACGGCCAGGAAGAGGAGAACAAGTGCATTTCGGAGGACGAAGGGGAGGAGTCAAGCAGAGATAGAGGCTAAAGCGAACGATGTGTCATTGATCCATCCTTCTACTAACGAGATTTGGGCCCATTCTAGCTAGTCAAGAACGGTCAACGGGGCATCAGTCGGCGAGTTGTCCGACTCAAAGAGAGCCCATCATTGGGCCAAAAGTAAATCCCACACATGAAGAGGAGCAGCTAGGCTCAATGAAAAGGGGGCCTGATATGCCGATTGACCCGGTGCGGAGTCCGGGGGAGGAGACGAGTAGCGTCGGTTGGTTGCGCCAGTCAGAGAGACTTTTGGGGGTGATGACTGATGACAGCAGCTCCAGATCATCTCCAGGCTCCACCTCGAGGATGTGAATCCGGGGTTCAGATCAAGGCAAGTCCACTTCTAGAGTTGCGCAATTTCAGGTTGTTGGTGATGCAGACATGTTCCGGCGACAGGAAAGAATGGCCCGAGAGCCACGTGCGGCTGCACGCTGTCATGAAGCATGGCTACTATCTCTCACAGGGAAGATTGCGGAAGGTTTGTATCTTTTGTACTCCGTAACTTATCATGCTGGGCAATTTACCTGCTTGGCTCAACTCAAGGGTCTTACTAGAATGGGAATCGTCTCAGTATCAGCTCACGTGACACTCTACCCCGCGGTGGCCTCAGGAAAATGGCAGATGTTTGGCTAGTTTGCCCTGTGCCCGATGTGTGCCTTAGTGCCTAACGGGTACCGTACCTGGTTGTCATGGGTGATGGAATCAGCAATCATCATCAATCATCATCATCATCATTGATGGCCAGAGCTCAGCTCTGCTGCGGCTGAGCTGAAGATGTGGTGCCTGAGGAAAAGTCCCGATCAAACTTGTTATCGTGCCAGTCTAATCTCCGGCACTGTATTTCCAGCTTCTCCCCCTCATTGACTTCCCCCCCCCCTGGCTGCTGAACCGAGATTCAATGATTTCTACTCACCAGGGAGTCGTGATCTAGTTCCCGATCGACAATGCACACACACTAGACTCCATTGCAGCAATCCTCGTTCCTCTGACACCGCAGATGAAACAAGCAACAAATCGACTTGGACTAATCCGATCTATCTAGTTCATTCCAGCTTGTCTCTGATCCACTCGCCCCAGCCACCTTTCCACCTCTCATTGGCCCTGTTCAGCTATAATAGTCACTGACTTCATAGCCCTCCCTGCCTTGAGCAGCAGCCAACTCATCACTCGAACCCCTCCCCTTCTCTCGTCCAAATATTTTCCTGTGGTTCATGACTCTTCACCATACATCTCCATGGCCAGTATGATGCATAGGCCTCAAACTCAGAAGCCCAAGGAGGGCCAACGCAAGTTCTCCCCTCCTGGCCCGACTTATATGTCCGACGACCAGATCGGTATGTTTACAGTGCCGCGCCAAAGCATTCTCTTCCCCATCCAGCCTTTATCAATCTCATTCGGGCTGTCACCGCTTCCGATCGAGGTCTCCATGCTGATCTTCGACCTACAGCGACCTATTTGAAAGATCTGCGGACTAATCGTCCTACACGTCCTGGCGGATCCAGGCCGCTTCCCGTAAGACCTGCTGCGGCGCCTACTCATCCTCATGATGATTTACCTCCGCGAGCGACATCGGCGATGTCGTCTTATGGTCCATCGAGGATGCAGTCTAGCCCTCCATCCCCAGAAGCCAGATTCCCTCGGGCCACCAGTTCGCTCTCTAACCATAGACCAGCCTCCGCTTTAGGAGGTCCCACCGGACGTCCTTTGGTCCAGGAACCGAGAACTATCCCGATCAGGCAAACTGTATCACCCGCGCAGGTTTTCTCGCGGGTGGAACAGATTCCCCCACGGCCTACATATCGTGAAAATCCCCAGCGACGCATAGAGAAAGAAGAGGCAAGATCCTTGCGTGATGCATTGCAGGAAATGGACCTCCACGACGAACATGATCTCCACGCTGCTGCCCAAGATGAGGCCACGGAACTGGTATGGATGCATCAAAATCCAGGTATACCGTATAAGAACCCCTATGCACCTTACCAGAATCCCGATCTACAAGATCTTCAACAAAGCCCTCCAAGAAGTAGCTTCGCTTCTCAAAATGGCGATCCTAGCTCACCCACAGCACGCAGGGACAGTCGTCGGCTTATGTTCCAGGGATCGACTGTTAGCCATAGAGGGACGAACGGCTTTCGGGGAAGTGAAAGAAAGTCCTCGGTCGATGGAGATTCACAAATTATTTTGGAAGAAGGGTCAAGCCCGACGAAAAGTCCGACTAAGGGAGGGAGCCTGCGAAGAAGCATGAAGGTCAATTTCGCACTCCCTCAAGAGGGTGAATCAACGGTGACCTCAGACGATATTCATGGATTAGGCTCGGCCAGTGTCAGGAACGAAACATCCAGAGGCATCTTCAGAAATCCGAACGACCAAATCTACGAAGAGCCCCACCTTTCTCCTCGGAAGGATGAGGGTAGTCGTTCAATCTTCTCTAGATCAGATTCATCTGCTTTGAGGAGTAAGCCGCGGAATGCCCTTCCTCGCGGGTCCCGACCTCTGCCTGGTCGCTTTGGTAGTCTCTCATTCGTTGATAAGCTTTCTCGCTTCGAGATCCATAAGAATCCTCCGAGTCAAACAAGAAATCCTGAGTATACGACGAACGAGTCTCGGTCTCAAGAAGCGCCGCCTGAACCTGAGGCACCTCAGCAGCAGATTCCAACGAAAGATGGCCTTGAGATCCGCAGTGACGAGCTTCGAGCTGCAACGAGCAAGAAGCTCAGGGATCGCAGCACCAGGCTTCCCATGCCAACTGCGGTAAGCGACCGAGCCGGTCGGCCTATAGTGAGTTTCGATCCCAGATGGAAACCTACCGAGGCACAAAGCCCTCCCAAACGCGACAAGGGCTGGGATGCAACGCCCCAACCGCTGCCTCCAGCGCCCACGATCGAAGTTTCCGAGGCACCAACCGTGCCGGTAATAAACCTACCGGACGACAAAGAGCCTAGAATTTCTGAGATCCCTGGCTCTCGCGGGGGCTCTGGGATGGCTGTGAAGCCTTCACCAACTCCGCCAAAAAGTAGTGCAGGCCTGAACCGGGCTCCTCCAAAGACTGCGACGACCTCAGCGAGTCGTTGGCTATCGACTTATACACGCTCCGGAGTACCTACTGCCAAGTGCGAGAGCTGTACACTTCCCATTGCTGGAAAAATTGTGACTGCTGCGGGCACTCGATTCCATCCCGAGTGTTTTGTGTGTCATCATTGTCAGACACCTCTTGAGTGCGTGGCGTTCTACCAAGAGCCCGATGCGAAGAGAGCCGAGCGACTAGCCGAGTCAGCGGCCGATGATGAAGAAGCTCGAGCGTTGAGATTCTACTGTCACCTCGACTTCCACGAGTTGTTCAGCCCCAGGTGTAAGAGTTGTAAGACACCGATAGAAGGGGAAGTGGTCGTGGCGTGCGGGGCCGAGTGGCATGTCGGTCATTTCTTTTGTGCTGAATGTGGTGATGTACGAGAACCCCCCCCCCTAAATTTTATTAAATCCTGCGCACGGCTAACCTATCTCCTCTTCCTGCTTCCAGCCCTTTAGCTCAGAGAAACCATTCGTGGAAAAGGATGGGTTTGCGTGGTGCTTGCAATGCCACTCCCGCCGCACCGCCCCCCGCTGCCTCGGCTGCAAAAAGCCCGTCCTGGACGATGTGGTGATCTCCGCCATCGGCGGCCAGTGGCATGACCAGTGCTTCGTGTGCCACGAGTGCGGCGACGGGTTCGGGCCCGAGGGGCGGTACTTTGTCCGCGAGGGCGAGCCCAAACGAACGGCCAAGGGCCGCATCATCGGAGGCCCCGTGCAGCTCGCCGTGTGTGAACGCTGCGAGGGCATCCGACTGAAAGCATCCCCCTGAAATTTTCACACCTAAACAAAAACACCTTTGACAGCTTCGAATCCTGGTTCGATTCGTGTTGCTGCATTCTTTTTTCATGTCGAGAGTTGGTTGCGTGGCATATTCTCCACAATCCACCGCTCCCTCCCCGCGTCACAGTGCTGCTCATTGATTGAGACACACACACACATACACAGTGCTGATATATTTTTTGGGCCAAGTGCGCCAACCCTGATCTTTCTTGAATTGATTTTGCATTGTTTATCTGCCAGGCAAAGCTGACTACTAGAAATCCACCATATCAATATGCATAGCAGCAAGCGGGAGTTTAGCACGCGAAGTATGTTTTTTGGACGAGGTCTGAGCATGAGAATGCTGTTCTGCTGGTGGCGTCGTGGTTATGCTTTTTTCCGTGATTTTGTTTTAGCATTCGTTGCATTTCCCTTTGAGTTTTTCGAATATCATGACAGCTGGGATGCCATTTCTTTAGAGAGTATATTTGTCGACAGACTCTTGAACTACGAGACGAACCGTAGATCCCCGGAGGCAGTCGCCTACATCAAAATAGGCACACAGAAATCAATCCAGTTCGCAAGCATATACAATTCGTCTATATAACTTTTTTGCTAAGCCCTTCCTCCCTCTTCCTCCCTCTTCCAGATAAACCATAGTCCCAGGACAAAGCGATGCGCTCTAGGCCCTAAGCCGGCCAAGCGGGGTCCTCCTTCCTCCGGAACACGGCGACATACTTGTTGCCCTTGTTGCGCGTGACCTTCTTCGACTCCTCCGTCTCCTCGCTCATGACGCGCACGCAGGGGTCCTGCGCCAACTCCTCGTCCGTCAGCCGCTCGAACAGCTCCTTGACCGTGCCCACGGCCCCGTCGACGGCCTCGGCGTCCTCGCCCTCGCGGAAATGCCGCAGCACCCAGTGGTGGTACTCCTCGACGTCGGTGATGGTGTAGAGCAGGCCGCCGGGCCGCAGGGCGTAGGCGTACTCGGCGTTCAGCGTCTCCGAGACGATGCGGGCCTTGTGCTTGCGGGCCTTGAAGTGCGGGTCCGGGAAGCAGATGAAGATCTTCGACAGCTGGTGCTTGGCGAAGAAGTTGGGGAAGAACTTCATCGTGTTGCTGCGGATCGCCGTGATATTCTGGTAGCCGCCGGGGACGAGGGTGGTGGCTTCGGTGGTTTCGTCGGTGGTGGTGGTGTTGGGGTCGGTGGTGGTGGCTTCGGTGGTGGTAGGGGTTTCAGTGGAGGTCGGTTCGGGTTCCTTGGCGGTGGATTCGGTGATGCGCGCTTCGGGGCCAGCGTCTGCAGTGGCTTGAGTGGTGGTGGTGGTGGAAGTGGAGGCTTGGGTCGACTGGAGTTGCTGCTGCTGGGCGCGGAGGGCTTGGATCCGGGTGGACAGGTAGTCGAGGACGGAGACGCGGATTTCCATTCCTGTGTTCGCCGACAGCACGTTAACTCTCTACTACTTACGGTAAAGGATATGTCCTGCGCAATTATGATAGACAACGAACAATAACAGGGTAATACATACCAACCATCAATGTCTCCGGCAGCAACGGCGCAAGACCGACGAGCAGCCCACCGAATCCACACCCGATATCCACGATCTCCACATCCTTCAGCAGCTTGCGGGTGCCGATGAGGTTCGTCTGCGATGGGTCCGGGTTCACGTAGGCAGGGAAGTGCGAGGCCCAGTCCATATGCGCCGGGCTGAGGGGACTATTCCACAAAAGAAGTCAGTCACCCAGTAAGAGGATAAAATACACCAAGAAACCCGACATACTATTGCAACTGATGATCCGAGAAAGGATTCGCATGCGCCCGCTGACGGTAGAACTTCTTCTTGGGCAGCTTGACCCGGGCGGGGAGGCTGGTCTCGTTGGTGGTGGTGGTGCTGCTGCCGCCGTCGGGGTTCGTAGCGGCTGCCTGCTTGCGATACTCATCGCGCTTCTGGCGTTTGGCAGGTGGAGGAGTCATTGTGATTGTGGTCTTGCAGCGTTGACTCGATAATATATAAATCCAATGCGAGAAGGTGGGAAGATACACCCCAAAATAACCCAATTGCAAATCGGTGCAGTGGGGAGGGAAATGGAAGGTGGTGACGGACGGGGGGCGAAGGCGGAAAATTCTCCAAAGCGGAGAGAAAAAGAAAGGGAGGGAGAGCGGAAAGTTGACTTTAGCTCCCATCCCATCGCGGGGCTCTCCTGGCTGCTTGCTGCTTGCTGCTTGCTGCTAGACTATGTACTGCTGCCGCCGTCCGCCCGTCCGCCCGCCCGCCCGCCTTCCTTTGCTTATCGATACCGGCGGTTATATCGGTCCATCGACTCAGCTTCTGAATAAAACAATCACCAACTACCTCATCGTCGAAGAGGAGCATCTATAGCGCAATCTTGCTATATCACATATACATTTACACAGACAAAGACAATGACGACCGCCCCACCGCCCTTCCAATTCCCGCCAACCTACTCCTTCCCCCCCTTCTTCACCCCGCAACCCAACAGCGCCACGCGCACCTCGCAGCTCCAGAAATGGTCCGCCCTGATCCAGTCGTGGTGTCGCCATCACCGCACCTACCGCCTGATGCTCAGTGAGGCCATCGAGAGCCCGCTGTTCTACAACGCTGCGCTCCGGAAACGACTGTCCATGAAAGACGCGCGGGATGTGCTGGACTGGATGGCCAAGGGGGAAGAGGACGGCGGCGGCGGAGGACAGCGGGCAGAGTGGCTGGATGGGAGCACCAAGTCCGTGGCGCGCATCTGGTGGAAGAGACCCGAGGAATGGGCGGGGATCGTGGCCGACTGGGTATGTGGATTGCGCTAGGCACTTGGGAGGGAGGGGGGGGAGTGTGCATGGATGCAAGGTTTCGCTGCTGACCTGGTTATGATCGTAGGTGGAAAATACAGGGCAGAAGAATGTGGTCCTGACGGTCTATGAGTTGGTGGAGGGGGAGGGGACATTGTCACAAGGTATGTTGTGCTGTGAGTTATCCTTCAAACAGAGGAACTGATCGGCTAGAATGGCACGGTATGGATACGGACGTGATGCTCAAGTGCCTCAATGTTCTAGTAAAACGAGGCAAGGCACAGGTCTTTGGTGGCGAAGGCCAAGAAGGTGTCAAGTTTTTCTAGGCGGTCATCTGTTCGTGATATCTGGACAAATTGATTGCGGGCACAACAAGCTATTTTCATGCAAAATGTAAGTCATTTACAAAAGCCCCCGGCGAGGTGGCCTGAAGAAGTCATGCCTATCAATTCTTTCAAACCAGCAAAGACGCTTGGACGCAGCACTCATAACACCATACAGATCTCGACCTGCTTACTGTTCCGAACCCTCGGCCATTTCTTCGCTCAGCTCGTAGGCATCCGCAGCATGCAGCTTCTGGGACATAGCCATATCGAGAAGCCATTCCACACGAACAATCCGTGGCGATTTGCCAGTGCTCAGAACCATACTTCGGAAGCGTGGCCATGTCTTCACCTGATCCGATTCCGTGCTGCTCAGCAGATACACCTCTTTGCGACTGGGGTCATCATCTTCCGAGCTTTCCTCGCTCTCTTCTCTCTGTGATCGGTATGAGACCCGACCCCGGAATAAAGTGCATTGTCCACCGTTGGCATCCACAATGGACTTGAATGCATCGAACCCACCACGAATTGTCTCCACACAGTAAATCTGGTATCCGTGCAACAACTTGTTCTTGTTCGCCTTGGCATTGGTTCTGGCATCTTCAAGCTTGAAGCCGTACTTTTCCTCGGAAGCCTTGTCCTTGAGGGTGTAGTCGGCAGAATCTAGGAGGGTGTTCTGCTTGAGACACTGGGTGACGAAATCGATGTTCATGATGACTGGTCCGTAGGCCAATGCGTTCACGAATTTGGGGGTCCTGAGGATAGACGGTGCGGCAAGGTGAGAACACCTCTTCGCTTCTTGGACTACCAAAATTCCGAGGTCACGTAGTTGTCGCTGTTGATGGTTAGATCGCTAAGTCTTGGTCGTAATGCTAAAAACATACCTTGTCAGAATCCTCTGTCTTCGGGTTCTTAACCCATTTCTGATATCCGGTAATCAGCAGATGCATCGCGACAGGGGGTCTAGACTTCTTCTGTCTCTTTGTCTCTGTCGTTTCATCCTCGTCGCTTTCGTCCTGCGGCTCCATAGACACGCGCTTCTTGCTGGGGTTGAGTACTACGCGATCCTCGTCTGAGACTCTCCGGCCACCATGAATCACACCCCCAACACGCCTCTTCTCCTTCTCGTACAGCGCCATATCGGGTGCAAGATCGTGTAGTCGAGCAGCGGCTACCTCCTTTGACTTGCGACTGCTGGTGCTCGATGGAGTATCATTCTCCTTTCCTTCGGAAGTGAGCCGGGTCCGAGCGGGCGTCTGCAGTCTTGGGGGATCCATAGCGTTCCGGGACTTGTCCACAACCCGCGGTGTAGTCCCTGACGTGCGCGGCACTTCGGTCCCGGACTCAGTAGTTCTTGTGGAAGACTGCTGGACAAGTTTCAGCGTCTTGGAAGTCACAGTGTTCTGGTCCTTGTGCTGCATCACCGGTCGTGGGCTCGACGTTGCCTGTACCCCGTTGTTGCTCTCGAGCAAGAGCTGGCTCTCAAGCACGGCTTTATCCAGTCTGGTCTGGCCCACAACCTCGCCCAGGTTTGTTCTCTTGGGAAAGTGCGTGTAGCGGGGATCGGAGACGGGCTGCAACTTCCATTTCGCGTAGCTCTCCTCTAGCCACAGGTGGTTGACAACTTGCAGTCCCCATTCCTTCGCTGCGGCGCATTTCTCGCTGTTTCCATGTGCTGTCACCAGGTGGGTGTTTTCTTGCTTGAGGGTCTTGGTGCATTCGGCGCCTGTGGCTGTGATCAGGTGCTCCAGGTAGCTCCTAGCTTCTCCGACATAGTTCGAGAGACTGATCTTGAACCCGTGGAACCCCGGGATACCCTTGCGTGAAACGGGGTAGTGTAACAATCGTCGTAGAGGGGAAGTCCAGGTGTTGTATGTCATGAGGTGGTAGAGCCAGGATAAATTACCGATATCTTTGTTCAACTGGAACGCCATGCGGTAGGCGAATCCTTCTCGGTAGCGGCAGATCAGGATGTCCGCAGCTGATATGTCCGAAACAACAGAGCCCCCACCCTCCCTGATGATGTCTCCAATTGAGCCAGAGAGACGCGACCCGATCCCAAGATCCGGAGCAAGCATGACACTCTTGCCCTCGAACACATTGAGCCTGAGCAATTCATCTGACGACTGCACGGCGACTGGTAGATTAGTGGGGTCAGGTGTCGATGCACCGATGATGTCTCGGTTCTCCGCTGAGCGAATGGGAGCGTCGGGCGCCGCACGCAGAATCTCGGGGTCGGGGAGAAGGTAGGGGCGCTCGTCGATTCGTCGTCCAAGCTTGAGGCAGTCATCGAACCTGGAAGAATTCTGGTTAGACCTACCAGGTTGAGCTTCGCTCTGGGTCTGCTCACCAGTGGGGCAAGACGATCTTGATCTTGAGCCTCTTCGCGATGATCAGGCGGGCTTTATCCGAGTCCGCAGTCAGGTCAACCAAGTGGGTGACCGGCTGGGAGATCCTGGGACTATACAATCCCCCCTTTGCGAGAACCCCTCCGATGATTGCTTCCTTGTCGCCCTCCGGGATGTCACCGCATGTCACCACCACATCGTTGAGGATCAGTCGGGGATCTGGGCTATATTGCCGTGGATTGGCCAACTTCCGCTTCTGGAGACAGGCCTGGAGCCAGTATGGTTTGACAACGGGGATCAAGGCATCATTTGCGGCCTCAAACGCGGGGAAGTCGACGGTGCAGCTCATCAGGTGCGTGAATTCGTTCAGAGGCGGGAATTCGGCCGGTGGCTCGTAAATAACGGATTCGCCGCCATGCTGCTCGAAAGTGAATGCCAGCTGTGTGAAGCCAGAGTCAGTAATTGTCTTCTTCCGTAGTCTCAGGGCGCGAGAGGATAAGGTGACAGACTTGATGCGCCGCATCGGCAGGGAGATCTTTGGAGCATATAATACAGATCTTGCACTGGTTGAAGAGTTGACTCTCTCCACCTTGGTCCCCCATGGTGGGAGCTATTCCAGTGGCTCTGTTTGATTTTCAGGGTAGGCTGCGGCGACCGTGTGTTTGGCCGAGTGGTGTAAGGATTGGTGTACGTGCTGAGGGGCGATCGAGTGGCAGCTGAACCTCGTGGTGTTGCAAATGCGACGCGCCGACGCGCCGCACGACACCACGTCACGTGGAGATAAGATGTATCACAGATCAGCGTGGTTGAATAACATCATCGGGTAGCAGTTCCAGGTGTCATTGCTTATAGTCCCATGGGCATGACAAGTACAGTACGTGGTCTGTTAGAAGTCGAGGTGTAGATGAGCTTTCAGGGGAGGTGTGAGAAGTGATGATTTATGCTATCTCCGCACTGATTGACTGAACCGGCCACTAGTTATCTTTCAGTAGTAACACATTCGTATAGTCAGAACGTAGATCCTCACAGGCGATGAGTGGATTGTCTTGTAATTGCTAGGCTTACATGCTCGTATCCAGCCAAGCTTGTTGGGAAATCACGCATTGGCGAGATGGATGGAAAGGCTTTGGAGCATATTTTGCCGAGAGAATGCCCATGATTTCAACAATATATGAATTACTCCGTATACCGCAGTGGAACTTGTCTCGTCCACATCATATCATCGTTCCAGGGAACAACTTATTTCAAAAACAATCAACTCCATCGCCATGAATCAATACCCCCCAGTCCCCGAAAAAAAAAAAACGAAAAGAACCAAGCCAAGTCTAAAGTTTACATCAACAATCATGATTGAACACAGGCGAAGATAGATCAACGACCGAGAAAGGGCAAAAAGATATGACAAGAGTGGGATTCGAACCCACGCCATCAAACGATGATCAGGAAGCTGTGAAGCTATGTGCTAAGGTAACCTTAACCTGACGCCTTAGACCAACTCGGCCATCTTGCCTGGTGATGTGATAACTGCTTCACTGTTTGACCTGATCACCAAAGAGACATGAGTATCATCCAGCGGTACTCTACAAATCAACCTCGGCTCGTTTTCAACCCCGGCAGTTCACCACTCCGATCTGGGGAAATAGGTTCCCTTCCCCACGCCCCGAGGCACCGATTAAAGTATTATATATGCATAGCCTCCCTATACCATATGGTCGCGCATAGATCCCCATAGAAACCAACCACCAACCACCAACATGTCCTCGTCACCAGCGACATCCGGCCCCTTTCGGATAGTCGAGCACACGGTCGAATGCCAACACATCCGAGAGTATCCCGCGGCCACCGCCAACGAGCAAGAGGACATTCTAAACCTAGCAGTAAAACAGTACATCCCACTGGACAACCCCAATCCCCAGCCGGGAGACGTCACAATCCTTGCCGCACATGCCAATGGCTTCCCCAAGGTACCGCCGCGGAATTCACTCCCGCTGTCACACAGCGCCTCCCCGCACCGACAACCAGGACAACCCAGCTGACCCCTTCATCGCCAGGAACTATACGAGCCCCTGTGGGAAGAGATCTACGCACGCTCCAAAGCCAATGGCTTCCGGATCCGGAGCATCTGGATGGCAGATGTAGCCCACCAAGGCCAGAGCAGTGTGCTGAACGAGGACCTTCTCGGAAATGACCGTATGTGTACCTAGTTCCAACCCCATTTCAAAAGTCACAGCCATTGACCAGCATGCGTGCGCGCATTAACAGCGAGCTGGTTCGACCACCCCCGAGATCTCCTGCACCTCCTCAACGTCAAGCGCAAGGAGATGCCACGGCCCATCGTGGGTGTAGGCCATAGCATGGGCGGCGCACACCTGTAGGAATCCCCCCTCCTCCCTCCTCCCTCCTACAGCACCCACTGGGACCCCCCCCCCCCCTCCCCCCCCCTCCAGCACCCACTGGCCCCCCCCCCCCCCCCACTAATCCAATCAAAAGAACCCAACTAAGCCTCATGCACCCGCGCCTCATCCACACCCTTATCCTCCTGGACCCAGTCATCCAGCGCGAATCCACACAACTCGACCACCTGGAAATGGCGCACCACCACCGCGAGACGATCGCCAAAACCACGCAACTCTCCACCTACCGGCGCGAGGTGTGGCCCTCGCGCGCAGCCGCCGCAGCGAGCTTCCAACGCAGCCCCTTCTACCAAGCGTGGGACCCGCGCGTGCTGGCCCGGTGGATCGAGCACGGTCTGCGCGACCTGCCCACCGCGATCCACCCGTCGGACCCCCAGAATGAGAACGACCGCAACAGAACCCGCCCCGTCACCCTCAAAACCACCCTCCACCAAGAAGTCTTCACGTTCTCGCGGCCCAATTACGACGGACCGCCCGGCCGAAAAGTCCCCGTGGACCGGACGACGCACCCGGACTTGAACCCGGAGCATTTGGGGTCGTGGCCGTTCTACCGCCCGGAGCCGTCGCGGGTGTTCGCGATGCTACCGCATCTCCGGCCGAGTGTTTGTTACGTCTTCGCGGGGAAGTCGGATATGTGTTTGCCGGAGATGATGGCGGATAAGCTGAGGGCGACGGGGACGGGGCTCGGTGGGAGTGGAGGGGTGGCGGCGGGCCGGGTGCGCGATGTCTACCTGAAGGACTTTGGGCATCTGCTGGCCCAGGAGGCGCCGGGGCAGTGCGCCGAGGCGGCGAGTGAGTGGCTCGGCGGCGAGTTGAAGCGGTGGCGGGCTGAGGAGGAGGCCTTCCGGGAGCGGTGGCATAAGAAGTCGAAGATTGAGAAGGTCACCATCGATGCTCAGTGGAAGGAGCATGTTCCCAGGGCGGAGAGGCCTAAGAAGGCTGCCCCCGAGTCGAAGTTGTAAGGGGCGTGATTGTTATGTCCATAGATGACTATGTTATTTTGCGCGCTAGAAATTATATACTGTATATGTACAGTAGGCTATTCTCATCAGGAACATGAACTGATGTCTCGCTTGGCAATTGGATGTGGTTCATTTTACTTCTATAAGTAGTATAAGGTCCCAAGAGCGTGGCCGAGGTGACGGCAATGAGCACGGCCCCAGTCCGCAGCGCAGTCCTCTTAGCCTGGGACCACGAAAACGGAGCGCTCACTTCCCAATGCTCATACCACACTCCCAAGCGGCTGATCTAAAAACAATAGAACAAGAAAAAAGAAAAGATATGCCCGATCTAGTTCGACTTCTTAGCCGCGCCATTCTCACTCTTACCCTTGTCGCTCGTGCGAATGACCTCGGGGAAATTCCAGACGTGAGGCCACCACAGATGATACTCCTCCTGGCGACCGTTCAGGCAATGACGGAGCCAGATGCCCCAGATGATATACAGATAAGCGCCGAACCCCGTCATCAAGTGCCTAAACAAGATCCAAGTCAGCAAATTTTTTTGAGGCATTCATTTCGTGACCATCTGACACGCACACGCCATGGATCAACAAGAAACGTACCACCATCCATGGCCTTCAAGAAGGACCCCCCAAGGCAGACCCACTTCCCGGCGCCATCCGCGGATCTTCGAACAGAAGACGTTGTCCAAGCCCCAGATCCCGAATCCGCCCAAAAACATGCTGAGGCCGTACGCCACCATGAACCACATGGTCTTGAGAGTCTTCGTATCCCGGACGTTCTCGTAATGCTGGTGCTCCTTGGTCGGGACGGGCAGGCCCTGTCGCTCGCGCGCGAGCCGGTCCGCCTCGGTGGAGTGGCGCCATCGCGGGCGCAGGGTCACCTCCATGGTGTACATGCTGCGTAGGACGACGACGGTGGTCAGGAGGGCGTAGGCGTTCTGGTGGAAGACGGGGTCCTGGAGGTAGTGGTAGTAGAGGGTGATGAAGATGGCCAGGCCGGCCAGAAGGAAGGCCAGGAAGATGCGGAAGGGCGTGGGTCTGGAGTAGGAGAAGGAGGCATAGCACATCAGACAGGTGGTGTAGATCATGGATAGCTCGTCCACCAGTTGCATGGGATCTGTGCGGAGAGGAAACCGGTCAGCCCTCAGCCCAGTGTGTATGGGTGTGGGGTTAGGAAGGTTGACTTGCATTTCAGCGTTGCGTGGAAAAGAAAGCTGCCTGTTCCGACCACGAGGTAGCCGTAGTAGGCGACTTCGAAGATCCTGTCATGTCCGTTGCGACGGCAGCTGCGAATGCCCTTGATCCCGAGCCACATAAACAGGAGGTTTGTCAGCGTGTTGACGATCTCGGCGGAGTAAATCGTAGCATAGTAATCCTATGCAAGAGACTTGTTAGCATTATATGTAATCCTCAGATAGGCGACCAGATCATGGCGACGGACCTCTTCACACCAGTTCAAGGTGGATGTGACGGGGCTCCAGTAACCCGGCCTCGAGGGCGGATACGGAATGTTCGGAAGGAAAGCCCATCGAGACATGATGGAGGGAGGAGAAGGAGAAGGAGGAGAGAAGCTCTCCGCAGGGAAGAGGGGCTTCGATAAGCTCTCAAAGTCGACGAAACTGTGTAAGACCTGGGTTATAGGCAGAAGAGCATGGCAGTTTTGAGAATCGGAAAAAGAGAGAGAGAGAGAGAGAGAGAAAAAAAAGGGTTGTTGAAAGTGAAAGCCGGGGCTGACAGATTGGAGTTGCCTTGGAAAGTCCCAGCTCAGTCTCCAGTTTCCACAAACTCTCCCTCTCTCTCCCTCTCTTGACTCCTCTTAGACCCGTGACGTCGATTGACAACCATAGTTGATCTGCGCCCGGCCCAGTCAGACTGTCAGGCTGCCTTCATTGCCTGCCGATTGGCCCGGCCAGATAACTGGTCGCTTTATCCCCAGCAATAGTGAATGTCAATAGTGAATGTTTTTTTGAGGATAGGGCAACATTCTTCTGCGTTCAGCCCTTCTCCCGCAGCACATGCTCTGAGTGAGACAATCGTCTTTCAAAGTTGCCATCCGTCCAGTGCTCAAGGCATATCAGATCGCTCCATTGTACGAATTGTCTAGATTATCCAGGAAGGGTGTTTAGCTTTGCTTTAAAAGAAGCTTTGGTGGCTGGATGCTAGGTAGAGGAGAGGCGTACATTTGCGAGTGAGACCCGAGGAAAGGTACTGGTACTGTACACGAGGTCTACGCCCTTGTCGGAACTGGTGCAACATAGTTCCTCACTTATCATAAATCACAGTAGAATCGTGAAGAGTACTGAGTACAATATACTGTACGAGTGCATTGAGAATCCCAGAGCCATGGCACTGGTTACTAGCCCTTTGTGATAAATCTCAAACCCTTATTATCCATCAATCTGGAGATAATAATAAGCTTAAGCTGCAATGCGATCCATCCCTTGCGCGGGACACCCCGGAAGAACAGTCACTGAACTTGGAACACTGAGTGAAAGTAGAGAGAAGTGCAGGCTGAGTGTGGCTGGATCCGCCAATCAGCCTGCTTTCCGGGCTTAGTGACTGATGACTTCACTCGCTCCTACCAGCGGATCCGCTTTTGGCCGCTTCAGGAAAATTGGATGGGTCCAAAATGTCCGTCCGAGGCCCTTCCCGAGAGTCTCTGTGAATGTGCAATTCTTCCCATCCGTTCTACACCGTCTTTCCCTTTTTTTTTTCATCTTTTTTTTCACAATTGAACTTATTTTGTGCTGTTGGAACTTTGTTCCTGACTTGCTTCAGGCGAACATCTTCCTTCGCCCTATCTCTTGCCCGCGAAGCCTATCTCTTTCTATGTGTATTGATTGAAATGTTGTCATTGCCTCTATCAACGTGAATGTGCCCGCATGGATGCGGCTTGTCTAGGACCCTCGGAATTCCTTCATCGATTCACACTCAGAACCCCCCCCCCC
>WOUI01000253.1:0-50195 GCA_012184565.1 Aspergillus floridensis | reverse complement strand
AGCCGGCGTGCCACCTCCCCCCCAACCCCCCCCCGGCCTCCCCCCCCCCTCCTCCCCCCCTTTCCAACCTCCACTTTTTCTTTTTTTTTTTTTTTTTTTTTTTTTTTTTTTTTTTTTTTCGTAAATCTCACACCCAAGATCCGATCAAACGAAGCATAATCCCTATCTCAGTCCACTAGTCAAAAGATAAGCCAGTCGATATACAAGCGGGTGGTGCCAGTTCCGCCCCGCGTTCGTCGGCTACGACAGCTCGAGCGAAGCGGATAATGCACTTCGAGTGGGCGGGCCGCCTGCCCGCCTGCCCGCCCCGACTGATAACTGTTTTGGGGGGATGCAGAGAGGCGATGATTCGTGAGCTCATGGACCATCGGCGACTGGGACCCGTCTCGTATCTTTCTTTCTTTCTTTAGTCGGGACGGCCTATGATGTAGTGATGGTAAAGAGGGAGGGGGAGAGGAAGTTTAAATAGTAGATGGCTTCCGCCTGTGAACTATAGGGTCTCTGGCATCGGAGTATCATCATTACTCTTCAGCTTCACCTTCTTATATTTCTCAGACGCTTGCTATTAGGCTTTTGGTGATCTAGTATCATACAACAAAGAAGATGGGCTCAACTGCGTCTGATTGGAGACCGCTGAGTGTGGGGATCGTGGGCGGCGGGATCGGGGGCCTGGCGGCTTCGATTGCGCTGCGGCGGGCGGGCCATGCAGTGGTCATCTACGAGCGCCATGATTTTGCGGGGGAGGTAGGCGCGTCGATCTCGTGTGCGGCGAATGGGACCCGGTGGTTGCATGAATGGGGGGTCGATATCGCCAAGGGCGACCCCGTGGTGCTGCAGAAGCTGATCAACCGGGATTGGAAGACGGGGGAGCCGGTCAGTGTCTATGATCTGGACGACTACGAGCAGCGCTGGGGGTACGTCTACAATATGTTCCATCGGCAGTATATGCATGCCATGTTGAAGGACTGCGCGCTGCAGGAGGAAGGGGCGGGCACGCCGGTCACGCTGAAGGTGAACCATAAGGTGAGTTTTGGGGGGGGGGGAATACTTATCTTTGAACTGTGACGGTTACTGATTATTGTGCATTTAGTGCCAGAATATTGACCTCGAGACGGGTGTGATTACCTTCGACGGTGGTGAAACCGTGCGGCACGACCTCATCGTGGGTGCCGATGGAATCGGCTCGGCCGTGCGAGGCATCATTGGCCTTCATCCCGAGAAGACTCCGGCGCCGTCGAGCTGCTTGCATGCCAATGTCCACACGGAGGATGCGGTCCGCCTGGGGTTGGTCGACTATTCCCAAGACAGTGCGTTGGAATACTGGGGCGGCCAGGAAGGCAAGTGGGATAAGATCGTCCTCTCCCCTTGCAACGGCGGCAAGTTGCTGTCTTACTACTGCTTCTTTCCTCGCGAGAAGGGAGACTTCACAACGCACACATGGGGCGGAGAGGATCGTCCGGTCGAAGAGCTGCTCGCTCCTTACCCGGAATTAGATGAACAAGTCCGCTCTCATCTGGCCATCGGCATCGAGATTAGGCCCTGGCGCCTGTGGGTGCAGTAAGTCTCGCCCCTGGGTTGTTTTCTGCAGTATCTGTGAGTTAGTGCTGGACATCTCACTGAACTCTGTGAACAGCCAACCTTACCCGTATATCGCCAGCAATATGGTCTGCCTGCTGGGAGACGCAGGACATCCAGTAAGTTGCTTCCTACACGAACAATTCCGAGCGAGGTACTGATTCTGACTTTCTGCAGATGATGCCTCATCAGAGCCAGGGCGCTTGCATGGCCATCGAAGACGCTGCGGCCCTCGGAATCATATTCAGCAAGCCCTATTTCTCCGGTGATGTCGCATCAGCGCTGTCAATCTACCAGAAGGTGCGACTGCCTCGGGTCACCAAAGTCCAAGCCGCTTCAGCCAAGGCAGCATACAACATCAACGAGCGCATCGGTAGGCAACTGTTGGGATCTGACCACACTGCGAGTTTGTGACTGACGGAGACTCTCCAGGCTTCTCCAGCAATACCAACATGCCAAAGTACAAGGTCGAGGATGAGCAGAAGAAGCTCACGATTGAAGAAATGAATGCGTAAGTGAAGCATCAGTTCCGAGCATCAGCTGCAGGTTTCTGACCTTTCAACCAGATACGACATGTACATGGACATCGAGGAAGTCCTGTCCCAAGAGCTTGGGTCCTCGTTCGACAAGGAGTTCATCCGAGGGCTGCCTGTCGGATTGAAGCTGTCGAACGGAGTGGTCATCGGAGAATAAGCGAGTTCTGACAGATCCAGATTTGAAATCTTCTCTTCTTGTGCTTCTTTTCCTCCATTGTTTTGATACCTCATGCGGAGTCGTGTATATAGTAATGCTTGATGTTTGTGCGGTGGACATCTCATGTCACTGCGGTGTATAGTCCATTCAATGAAATGTGTGACCAACATAGTCAACCGGGTCCCATGACTGATAACTCGGGGCGAGGCCTGAGATGGATCAGCCGGCTTAAGCGCCGAGTCAAGATGACTCTTTACGAGTGTTAGGCACAGACGGCCACCTCGATTGGGTATTACACAATCGATCACTGGCTCGATCTGGATGTGATCGGCCTAAGGTACGATAAAGTACGGGAGAGTGAGGATCGAAGCTGAAGGGATACGACGTCGATCGCGGTCAAGATGGGTTGCCTTAAGTGAAGGATAGGCTATATAGCGTCGGGTATAACTGATGATCAGGGGTGGGAAGGGAGGAGGAGGAGGGGGCCGAAAGGCCGGGGGCCGGAGAAGGGGAGAGAAGAACTGGAAATGATTTCCATAGTGGGAATGTTGTAGAAACCGAACCACTGCCACCTCTGCTGCCAGCTGACGCTCGTCTGATCTGCCACTGGAGATTATCCGTCGGCTGTCTCGCTTCGAATATGGACAGATGGACAAGGGTCTGTGTTCCGTAGTGAGTGGGGGAATGTGTGCCTTGATGTTTCTGAATTATGAGTCAGATTGTCGGACATCAAATATGTCAATACGACGGAGGGGAAAGGAAGTATACCAAGTACAGATTCCGTAGAGAATGCGGAGTAGCTGAGGACAAAAGGCGGTAGAGAGAGGGAAAACACACACATCCAATCACCCCCTGCAATTGCTCAGCTGACCACCAGCTCACAACAACAACTACACCAGCGACAACAGCGATTACAGCGACTACACCAGCAACAGCAACAGCAACCTGCATCGCCGAACAGAAGCAAGCCACTTCAGCTCCTCGAATTCTAGACTCGCCTTCGATCGCCTTTCCCTCCCTGTCGAATGACGCAGCAGATGCTTTTCTTATTCTTTTCTTATTTGATTCATTTTCCACTCCTGCCTCCCCCCCTCTAAACTAATGCAGACTCACCTGTAACAGCATGTTGGCCCTCTCCCTGTCACAGGGGATGCTGGTCTATGAGTTGCAGATTGGGTTTTGACACGAGATGACTCCCGGGGGGAGGGGAGGAGAGGGGGGGGGGGACAGCTCGGGGCCCAAATCTATGCAAATCGGCAGCCAGTCAGTCGCATTCAGAAAGGAAGCAATGATTCTGGACCGGCTCGTTGGACGCAAATCAACATTGCAGAGCGAGACTGAGGCGCTACCTTGCTTACGCTTCTTTTGATCAGCAGACGAGCTGGGATCAACACCCTTTCTTCTTCAGAGCAATTGCTCCAAATGGTAGCACGAGCGCCATCTATGTACCTTCTGTCTTGTTCATACAGTAGTACCGTACATTCCGACGAGGAGGCAATATCTGCAGTCAGATATAGATTTGTAGGCTTTGGGAAGGATCCGTGATTCGGACAGTTGGCAGGCACGATGACGACCTCTGAGGGGATTGGAGATCATATTTGCTGTTTTGAACCGTTCATAGGCATACACATACAGGTGCAAATGAGAGATGATGTCGCAAATGCACGACACTCTGGACTTGAGCGAGGCCCTTCTAGAATCAGGCCCGCATCCGCATTTGACGGCTACCAAGTGATTGATAATGCATTGTGACTCCATGGTTCTCCGACATTGCGCCATGGACATCACTGTGACCAGACTACGTGGAGATAGGCCTGCCAATCCCCCGAGGACTATCCATGTATAGCATGATATATACTTTCCCCTAACCAGCTTGCATCAGAGGTAGCTAGCCCCTGAAACCGAGACAAACCTCAGCGTTCCTTGTCAAGTCAATGACATCTTTCTCTCGCCATAATGAAGGCAGTAATCACCAACCCCAGAGGAAGCAATATCCACCGCGAGTCATAGAAAGACCACGGAGGTTCATTCCATGATGAGACCCGAAGCCAAGCAACACGCCATATGTAGCAGTGTCACAGCATCACGCACTCAACTGGCAGACGAAATAAAAAAACAGTCAAGTCATTCCCCAACACAGTAGCTCCTGCATGAACCAAAGAGCAACCCGATACTATGCTATATCCATCGCCTTAGCCCCAACGTCATAAGCCTAAGTAGCAACGAAGGTCGACGCCAGATCAGATCCACCACCATCAGCATGAACAAACCAGTAGCGCTGGCTGCAGTGCATCACCTTTGCGCAGAACCTGCGAAAATACATTAGCATCGTGCATCTAAGCCATAAAGTCTAGAACCTCCTCCACGACTTTCCATTTCCGAACACGGCATCGGGCGAGATAGCTCCGCTCACCTCCATTCTTTTTTGGCGTGCGCAGCGAGCGAACCTCTCCCTCTCCCCACTCCACAGGAAATCAAGGTAGTTTTAGTTAGTGCAACGATGCAGAGCTTGGAGCGAGAAACAAAGAGTAATGCAGGATGCTGCATCTCTGCGTTGCAGCTTGCCTTTCCCGGGATTTCCTATCCTGCAACTGTGCATTACCGTTGGAGAAGCATCTTGCAGCAGATAGAAGCCGGGGGCTGAGGTTTCGGACGAGGCTTTTCTCTAAGGCATTTGGTTCTGGGTGTTGCGTGGGGAAAAAAGAAGTCAACTAGGTTGTTACTTCTTCTTTGCACGGACTGGGGATGTTGGACTGTGTACAATGCTGTGGGTCCAAAGGTGTTATTGGGTTTTGTCAAAGCACAAGCAACAGTTCAAGAAATACAGACAGGAACTTGTCACCGCTGGTTATCACGTGATCCTCGTTGCTGCGCGGCTGCTGCCAGTAAGTTACTGACTGTAACAGACAAGGGCCTCCATAACAGCAGCAGCAGCAGCAGGTAGGCAAGAAGAAAGGGCAGGGCGAAATTGAGGCTTTAGCAATTTCTGTGCTCTAACTATGTTCTGCTGCATCTACAGGTTTATCTCATGACGATGAAATCGTAGACATGTGAGTGGATAGCCTCATCCTTAGAAGGATTCCAAATAATCGGACTTTTTGGGGGGGGCACGGAAGATGCTGCTGCGAACATGCACAACACAGAATGAGTCGGTGTCGGTGCTGGTGCTGTAGTAGCACATCACTTGAATCTCTCCAGGATGAGGCTGCCTACGATTCTCCATTCATCCGATGATGGAAATCTATCGAGTGTGACATTTTCAGGTCCAGACAGGAAGAAGGGAGTAATCAGGGGATCAGTCAGTGATGTTGGCTGTGCACGTCTCGGTTCATCACATGGCTAGGGTAGACAGAGAAGAGGCTTTTCCTGTGCATTGACGTGGCTGGCCTCTTTTCGCGGCTACCGAATTCGTGATTCCGTCCCGTGGGACTCGAGCCCGCTGAAAACACAAAACACCACAATCTTCACTCTCCTTTTCCTCATGACAGTAGGAAACTGGAGGACCCGCTAGACAATCGACTATGTGAAGTTTCTCTATGTCAGGGTTACCAGAAGAAATTAGCTGCCTTACCTTGGGACAAGAATAGCAGGAAAGGCGGCGAGAAATTGGGCAACCATTTTCCCGAGGGAGTCGAGGTACAGGTACTCTGTACATACAGTGAGGAAATACGCCGGAGGAAGTACAGTACAGTAGATTGCAACCCAGAGCTTTTGCTATACCGCTACTTCGGGATGTCGTTGGCTTCGACCATCACACGACTGCAAGAAGGTGACCCTAGCATCTGATGGTGACTTTCTATCCTAACTTCTATGTTGTTCTTCATCCCCGTTTGCTCTAACTTTCCTCTTGCGTATGTGTGTATGGGTATCTGTGCTATATACTGTAAGTATTCTGGATCGACTGTACTCCGTAAATATCAAACAGTTCATACAAATTACATACTTTCGTATGATTGTGTACCACCATGAGCAATATAAAGAACCAGTGACAGAAGGTACATACATGTGAGCCAGATACCAGAATTCAATACCGGGGAAATAGCAATCCAGTCAATCACTAGCTCTGGAGACGGTACCTTCGCAACCCATGTGAAAGAAAACAAATCACAAAATAACAAAATAACAAACTATTCATCTTGAAGCCCTGAAGAGAACCTACTACCCCGTCCAGTATCTACCTAGATAGAGACAACAAAGCTCATCCCTTACAATAGGGAAGTTATCTCAATCGAAGCCAGAATCCAGCCACTGCACAACACACCCCTTCCCCCGAAGGGCCTCGATCTATAACCTCCGAGAACCAGCAAAGCGACCACCGCCCAGTCCAGCCCAGCCCAGCCCAATTACCAACACAACCCACCCATCTCCCCATCTCCCCAGTTCCCCAGAATTATCTCCATACGAATGGATAAAAATAGATTCACATCAGCTTCTTCAAGCTACAGAATACCGTAACCTGCATCTTCAGCCTTGTTCGAGTCCCAAACCGGCAATCCCGGAATAAGACCCATAGATCATAACCATCCCTCGTCATCATCAACTACGAGGTAGTTAATTATCAGTTTGATTATCAAACCTTCGCATCATCTGGCACATGACCGGTTCCCTCACCAAAAGTATGGATCGGAACCAACCAATAATATCCACACCTCCGGACTACTACCCCTTAACGCTGAAACAGTCGACGCGGATTCAGGAACAAGCGATGGGGAAATCCTCAAACATCACATGAGCATTTCTGACCTCTGTGCCTTCTACTCCTGCCCCCTGGTCCGTCGGCTTTTCAAGGTACAGTACACCAGCGAGATGTCAGAAAACTAGCTCCCCTCCTTTTAACATATTTCAAGTCTCCTCCAGGAAAATGCATTTTCATGCTTTATTTGAGTCATCTCTTTGACTTGTCCGTGTCACGAAATCGGGTACCTCGTATTGAGAGAACTCGTTTCATTGTGCTTGACATTTAGCTTGTAGATAGCTCTACTTCCTTGAAATCCGAAACGAGGATATGGGGACATAGGTATACATCAAAACTCAAATTCGTGCTCCCTCGATCGATATCCGGAGACATTGACTTCAGTTGACCCTCGCAGGAGGGGGGGGGGGGTTCTACACTGATGAGTCGGTGGCTTTTACTGTAGATCACATAATGAAAGCAGCCCTATCGGTGGCAAGAGACCGGGAGCCAAGGCTGAGTGGGCAGGGGCGGAGGGGTTGAAAAGGGAGCCAGGGAAAGTTATACGATGTCTGACACCAGGAGGCGGGGGAGTTCTTCCGGATGGAGGTAGTATCATCTCGTATCGTCAGAAATTTGGTGGTGGTGGTGGTGGTGGTGATGATGATGATGATGATGACTTATGGCGTTGATTCTTGGAGTGTGTTTATCCTGGATTATGACTAGATTACCCCGTCGTAGTACTGCAAATTCCTGTTTGAAATCAATCGGCCCCTGCTTTAGAGGCGTAGCTGGGTATTCGTTTAATGCGATACTTAGAGGTGACGTGCATTCCTTAATGCTTGGTTCAGAGTCTGCGTAGGCTTCATCAATCCTAAGTGTTGTGTGCATGCTTCCCCCCGATATATCATTAAGCTGTGAAGATGGATTATTTGGGATGCGATGCGATGGACTTGAATGGCATCAGGTATCAACAGGGTGCAAATGTCACCGCAAGATATCTCCCTCTACCTGGGCAACTGAAATCGAGCATTTCCATAAAACTGAGTATGCAATCAAGAGATGAACCCTGAACTACATCCCCGGCTTCCCGTTGCACGAGCGAAATGAGATGCCTTACATGTTCCACCCACACCTGTGAAGTGACATGCATTGCTGCTGGCCGTCTGTCTTGCACATGAACACTCCACTACCGAAGGGACAACCCCCTCCCCCTCCCCCTCTCCCCCCTCTTTCGTCAATGGAAGTGTAGGTGTAAGTGAGTTCGGAGTAGGCAGGTTCAGCACATAGTTTCTTTATGTTTTGCGCCTTGGTGCCTCTCTTTCTCTCTCTCTCCATTTGGGAATGGTCAACAGGAGAGGTAGGGGACGGAGATGTAATGCACTAACTACGATGACTTGAAGTTCGTTCTGAAACTCTTCCCCCTGAGTCATGACGGATGATCATCAGTTTGGGGTGTGAGAGGAAACGGGGGAAGGGGGAAGGGGGAAGGGGGAAGGGGGAAGGGGGAAGGGTACCTACTCAGGGCTCCAGCCCCGACTGGAAATTTGGGGAGGGGCGGCGGGGGAGGGGGGGTTGCTCTTTTTCGGCATGCCTCCCCCGTTCCCAGAAACCGGGACATGCAGCATGCAGGCAAAGATTAGCTTTATTGAAATAGCTTCTTTAGGGTCCCATCATGCCTGCCTGTGGTAGTTCAGTAATTAGTAAGACAGTAGTGCCATTTTGTTAGAGAACGACTCGGTCCTTTGCTTCTCACAATCCAGGAAGACCCAAAGAGAACGACACAGCCAGAAAAGTTCGTAGGTGCGGATACTACACTCACCGTGCCGTGCCTCAAGCACACCAGCATCATGCGGCCGTCTCTATTGGGAGAATAATGATACGTAAAGCAACAACTACTATCCTGCGATTCGTATCCTCTGGGAGTCTTCTCCTAGTCTCTTGCGCGATTTTTCTTCCTTCAATGGAGAGGAGAGGGGGGAGGGGAGGCAGTCCGACATCCGAATGGATTGGCAGGGTGACATCGCCATCTCTGTCATTCCCCAAAGGACAGGGCAAAGGATGAGTTCGGTCTGTATGTATATACTGTACGTAGAAGGCCAACTCCGGACCAGCTTAGTTCTGACTTCTGAGCAAGGCGCATCCACAAAACAAGACATCGTGCCGGAGGTGCCCCCGTAGCGCTTCATCCTCACTCCGGGGTAAGCCCCTCCCTTTTCCCCCCTCCACCGAACGTGCCTGAACTGTACAGTACAAGCCGCCATGCAGACTCGAGTACAAAGACTAGATAGAAGATTCCTTGCAGGGCTGCAAGCTCTGCTCTGTATTGTACTCTGGCCATGGAATTGTCAGCTTTTACGAGATCTGAGTTGCAAATCGTTGCTGACATCCTATCCAGGAATGGAGAAAGAGCCGTTAGAAAGGCGACAAGGGTTTCGCGCCGGTTTCAACTTTCTGCACCCTTTTTCCTTTAAAGATCATAGAGTTCTAGACTATATTTGATCGACTCGTAACGGGCGGCAAGAAGCAAAGTATACCGTAGGTTGGGGCTGGATTGCCAGATGATCCTTGTCGAAGAAGGGACCAATCTCTCTACTCATCTGTCAATCCTATCGAACATTTATCGATCGTCGAACAAGGCCCGGATCCTTGAGCAAGAAAACGAACCTACTGCTCTTCTTCATTCACCCTTGCATTTTTCATATGAGATCGCCCCAATCCATCCCCTCCCCCCTGCCCCTATGTATATATGTGTGAGTGGCCTGGGTAGTCAGGCTCGGTGCATAATCTAGAAATCGCTAGTCCGATTTCTCGAACAAAAGCTCGCATTCAGAATTTATCCACACTTGAGAGAAAGGGGTGAGGGGAGTGCAGTCACTACCTGTTCCTGGTAGTCATCCTGGTAATATGAAGATGATCATCCCAGGGTTCTGGCTGGTCGGGGAAGGCGGGCCGGGAAAGATGGAATGTGACCGCTCAGAAGACCCGGTAGGACGGACCAGGGTCAATCGTCCGACTTCACAAAAAATATGGATAAATAGAAAGGGGGCACGGACTGAGGAGCAAAAAACCAAGAACTCGGGGGGGGGGAGGGGGAGAGAGACAGGAAACAGAGTACGAGATAGTTTGAGAGAGCAGTCTGGTCGATAGCGCTCGGTTTCAAGATTCAATGTCGGTCTGTTAGTCGAAAGCCTCGATCGGGCTATTTCTTTGTATGTTTCAGCTCGCTTGGTGTCCCTTCCAAGCCATGACCCTTCTGAAAAAACCGCTATCCGTGCGCAATGCAAAGCTTACTAGCTATGTATGTACTGCAGAATCCGGAGTACATCCCAGAAAGACAAAACCAGAAGCTGGGGTTCATGGATTAAGCCAATGGTCACAGAAAGGATTGACGAGGACACCTACGTGGACACACACATACCAGCGCCTGCTTTCATATACCAATGTCTTGGAGCCGATCAATCGAGGTCAAATGCCAGGCCCGAACAAAGTAAAGTACGAGAATACCTTCTAGATGGTAGAGCCAAATTCCTCCCCCAAGGGCGGAATCAACGGTTAAATGCCAGCCAGAACACATGTCTGAGCTCCTCCTTTTTACGCCAGCTCACATACTTTCGATTGGTCCCTGTAAGCGATCATACCCAGGGCGAATCCTCGTTGATCGACAGCACCGTTAGCTTTGAAAGAACCCTGTTGCCTTGGAAGTATACAGTCCACCCTCCGGGGAAAGGGAAGGGTTCTCGGGACGTGATCCCAGAATCGGCAAAAGCGCGTGGTACAGCATCACAGGTTACGGTTGCTGGATCCAAGGGCGTCGCGAACTTTGTCGAGGGTTTGGTAGCCGGGTAGGGGTACTCCGTGGGTGAGACTGTGCCCATCCTTTGTTTGCGGGCCGCATTGATTGATGCATGGTCCCTTTTTTGCCCCTGTGTCGCTTCTGTTGTTGTTTTTGTTTTTGTTGATGCTGGTAACTAGTGCTGCTTGATATGATGCAGCCGCTGTCCGTTAACATTAGCCCCAACTGCTCCTCCCATGACAGGTCCTCATTTCTGAGCTACAGATATTGTAGGATGGCGATAGCGGTGGATATCTGCCAATGGCGGAGCTGATGAGACATGCCTTTGATACATGCAATTGCAATACGCGGGGCTTTTGGCAATGACTGGTGAGATCAGTGAGTTGGTCTGCAATCAGCGGGGAAGTCAGTGGGATTGACCTCGAGTCTCTTGCGCGAACTCCGGACTTGATTTACCCCAGTCCATGCCCGGTGGCGCAAAGGCTGTACGTGCGGTACGTACTCCGTCGTAGTCACTCACTCAGCTAACTAGCCTCAGTTAGCTCTTAGGTAAGGTAAATGTTGCGCGGTTCGACCCCACATCATGTGACACTCCCCCCTTCTCCTCCCCAAATTTTGTCTTGTGACTTGTGCGGGACTGCTTTGCCACTGGCACAGGCTGAGAGTGTGACTGACTGACTGACAGTAACTGACTAGGTGTTCCTTTTGCCCCCCCCCCGCCCCCCACGTTAAGGGGCTAGCAGGCCCGCACTACAGGAGAAATGAATTTCCACCGGGTGTTCCGTCTCAAGTCCAATAGCTCCCAAAACAGCTCCCCAGGCTACGCCACCGTCAAAGGGCCGGTAGTTACAAGTGCGCTACCGGTACTCAAGTCGAAAATCAGAGAGCGTGATCTCCTCCTCAGGTTCCTCGGCTATATTTTGTTGACAACGACGTCAGCTCTGGACTGAATGTGTCCATTTTTCCGGGGGGGGGGGGGGTGATACCCTCCCTCCAAACCTGCGATGCTGCCCTGCTATGCTGCCCTGCTGAGTGCCCTTTGCCCTTTGCCCACCCCCCTCCACCCCCCGGCTGTTCCACCTGGGCGGTTCGGGACACTATTTGCTCCCTATACCTTTGGTGACCTTCTCGTCCTAGTTGAACATTGCTTCAAGGTCATCCTGAGCATGACGCAGAATTGACGACAGGTCGTCCCTGTAGAAGAGATATCCCGTTTCATGTTGCCTCGAATACGTAGGGAGATCATGGGGTAGCGGGATCCTTATTTTTTCTTGTTTCGTTTTTCAATTTCTGTTCATCATTATTGGCTTTCCCTCGATCGTCATTCGCAAGATCCTTCGCCTGAAAAAAATAAGTAAATCGAAATAAAAGATGCGGCGGAGGGTTTAAGAAAGCATCGCTTCTGAACAGTGGACTGGCTATCATAAGCTTAGCCGGGGCCGAAGTACCGTGGATGTACAGTACATACTGTACCCCGTAAAATCCGCCCATAGCCTGCTCAGCCATGCTGCCATGCATCAGCGCTCCCCTTTTAGTAGGCTTGAAGGGAAGTCAGTCGAGAGCTGTAGCGGGCTGAGGGCGCAGCTACGTGGCTCGCTCTCCATCGCTATTGTGGAACGATAATCTGCAGGACAGGTCTGGCAGCTGAGCAATTTTGCCAAACGATCATCGACGCTGGCCGCTGTGTGCGCAGTATTTTCCTTTTCTTCTACGAATTATCATTTCCTTTCTTCTAGAGTATTACCCGGTAAAGTACGAGTTACGCGGTGGAGAGTTAAGGCTAGGGCGACGAGGAAAGCAAAAGAGGCATGCGAAAACGAAAGGGTAACCATAATAATAAGCTCACATTGTTTAGCTAATTACCAACCTAGATCCAGAGGTAAGTTAGCTTGTTCAGCCTACCCTTCTTCTTCCCGGGGCACATTTCTTGGGAGGAAGGGAGCCTGGAGTGGGCCGGAGGTGTAGAGATATAGTAGTGCTATGGACGGAGTAGTAGGGGGACGGGTGCAGGCTCCGGCGCGCACGCACACGCTGATCAACATTATTGTCTGCATTCGAGGGATACAGACTTGAATATGCACGCAAAAGAATAGACGCAGTGGTTTAAGGTCCAATTATCAGGTCGAGAATCTTGCTTTGACACCCGCCGATCGTGCGACTTGATCCAACCGATTTCCATCGACATATATACTTTTCCATCGACTACCTTGGTCGAGGGTTGGAGAGCTCAATGAATGGATGTACTGTATACGGTAGAACTGTAAACCCTCCTAACATGAGGCTTTTATTCCCGTATATGGAACCATTCACCGTGATTCTCCACCGGAGATATCATTCTTCTAGGCGCTGACCTCTTCAGGCACTGTGATTGATCCAGAGCGGTCCCGGGACCAAATGACCAGAAGAGTTTAAACGCCATGCAGATCGGCTCTTTGCTCAACGTCTTCGGGCGACTAAACTCGAGAGGGATATCCGAAATTTTGCGAGGCTTACCGGTTGATAGATTCCTTCAAGCAAGCCCCCCATTCCTTCCATGGATGATTCGAGTTGGTCGGGTCATACACAATTCACTTCATCTAAATACTCCGTAGACACGAGATATCGCATCATCACGGCGGCGGTTCCTCCCCCACTCCCTCCCTCCTCGGATTTCGCTCGGCTGTTTTCACCCACCACGGGGAAATAACGGGGAGCGGAGGAAGAAGCCACCGTCAGAGTTGAAAAAAAGGGTGCTTAGAAGAGAAAGAGAGAGGGAGGAAAACGGCGAAAAAAAAGCCAAAATAAGCTAAACGAGATGGGATGGAGGAAGCTCTCCGCGTTTACGAGTAGCTTGAACGTTTGCGGTTGCGGTTGCGGTGGTGCCTTGGACTCGCCTAGAAAAGATGAAACCGAATCTTACAACCGCCCATGTGAGAATCCCCAGGGTGTTTAGTCTTGTTCATTCGACCCTTCAGACCTAACCTCAAAGACCTAGAACCTGCCAGGTGGGAGCATCACATGATTACACAACGTGGGCTGACAGGCGAGGAGAACCAAACAAGAGAGGCAGGCTGTCAGCTAACTCTCTGATTTCTCTCTCTCACTCTCTCTGTCTCCCTCCTATCTTAATTGCTTCCCCCCCTACATCACGACAGGGTGGGTGGTGATGATTGACGGACTGATTGACTGATTGATTAATGATAGTGAATCGGGCGGATCTTCTGCATCCCAGTGCCCCGAACCACTTACCTGGAGATCCGCGACGAAGGATCGTAGCTGTGGCGTCTTCAGTCTCTCTGATTATACTTAGTTCGGTTGTCAAGTATGAAAACAACGGATGCTTTATCCCCGAGGTTTTTTTATTGTAAACTCTTAATTTTTTTTTGCAGGGCCCCGTGACGTGAAAAAAAAAATAAAATAAAAAAGGGGGCGCGTTAATAAGAAGCCTAAACCAGATAGCCGGGTAATCTAACACCAGATCAAATCTATAGAACGCCTGATAGTAGTAGTAGTATTGATGTCGTTGGTGCTACACAATCATTCCTACCCTCTCCCTGGGGATATCCATGTTGGGCTCTTATCATCGTCGTCACTAATGACGAGGGGATTGACAGCTGGCAATACTCCTATCTTGTGACTATGGCTTGGGCCGGGAGGGAAAGTGGAATGAAGCCACTGTGATACTCGACGTATCTGTCGCTAGTTGATACACAGACACACACAGACACACACAGACACACACATATCAGCTCATGAATCTGAGAGGGCTCTTTTTGTTCGAATGGATCAATGTTTAGTAGATACGTCGGGGTTGGTGATTGGCATTTTAATGATGCCTCAGGCTCGTGTATAGTAACTTTGAGCCCACATGATCTAAGCGTATGTACCCGTACTCCGGGGTTCTCCAATGCCTGAAGACAAACCGGGAGCAGAGAATGGAGAAAGAGAACATTCTAACCTTGGCATTGACACATAATTGCTGCAGACTGCAAAAGGGGATAGAAACAACAACATCACTTCCACCAGAAGAAGATAAGGTCAGTGCTATTTAGGTAGGTAAGACGATCAGCTAGATCGGAACCGCGGCGCTCTTCCCCGGTATGCGACTCCGCCTGGGGGCATTTGAGATACTACATACCACCGGCGAATACTTGCAGAATACGTATTGCGCGGCGTACCAGCAAGGTAGTTCGAGGCGGGGAGGGGGGTTGTGCTCAGGCCATTTCAGCCAGAATGGTTATCCCAGGATGCATTGATAGATCATATGGCATGGCAATTTTTTTTTTTCTGTTGTTGTTGTTGTGGTTGTTGTTGTTTGAAACAAATTACATACGGAGATAGATCAGGCAGAGATGCCTCGGGATCAGATCGAGGCCAACTACGAAACCAGCTACCGACGATATTGGCTCATCTTCGGGAATAAAAACGTGGCTAGACCCAAGTGTCAAGGGTAGAAGGTCCACGGGTCGTTGAAGGCATTATCTCGCTGGACATGCACCCGAAACTAGGTCCGTGGCGAAAGTAGTCGACAAAACAGTGACAGTCAGCAGACACCAACAAAATGGCCACCGAAGAGGGCAGGTGAGAGATGAACCGTCAAATGCCCCTGATGAGGCGAGAAACGGATTTAGGCAGTAAGTGCCTAGAATTGACAGCGACAGGGTGGGGGGGGGGGGGTATAGATGTGTGGGAAGGAGGGAAGGGGACATTGAAAGGGACTGAAGGGGACTAGAAACAATGATGGAAGTGGCTATATTCATTAGGTCTATCAATAGTGGCACTACTGGTACTGTAGGCGAGTTGACAAGTGCGGAGTGATATCAGCAGTATCTTGTCTAAGCCAATCGTTCGGGATCCATTTTTGGGGGAAGTCAAGTGACCCGACGGAATTGACGGGGTTGAACTCATCCAATGTAAGTTAATGATGTATATTCGGTACTCCGTTGTTAGGTCAGGTCTGTTAGTGAACAGAGGTTTCTCTTGCGGCCTTAGTCAGCGGTCAAGCTGGTCACAGGACAAGGTGATTTTTGTTCTGAACGATTGTCTAGAACATCCCCTGCGCGGTGAGTGCTTTGCTGATTGTGATATGTAATGCAGTCACCTTGGATTGATTTGTATACTAAGAGAAAGGATTGAAATATCTTTCCTGGCAGGAATACCTGCCTCTAACGCTTGAGAAGGTATGTCTGGAGGGTGGGAGAGTCTTCCTTCATACTTCATCCGGTACCAAATTTAGCGAGCAAGTCAAGCCTCAAATCGGTTGCAGCCAAGTACAAACAAATACTGGTCACTGGTACGTACCAGTACTTGAGGGAAGCAGAGAGAAGCGCCGCCGCGTTCACCGGCCAAAGTTACCCTTCTGGTGGAGGAATTGAGTATCATTCCGAGGTCTTATACAAAAAGGTACTAGGTAACAAATTCGTACTTTGTTTTCGTAGCCCCACTCCGGAAACAGACCGGTTAATTTACACTAGTTATGACAATGTATGGAATACCAGACGCCCTGCGGGGGTACTCCGGAAGTACCACCATAACTATTCCAAGAATGGAAAAATGCAAGAAAATAAAAATGAACAGGAAAAAAAGAGGAAATCTATTTTCTCTTCCGAATTATCAGAAAAACAATCACACACACATTCACACCCGTCCACCCACCTGGCCTACCTACTCGGTACTCTCCCGCTCTCTCCATACATAGGTTCCGGTCCACGGAAATGGAGGGAGGAAGAAGAAGGAGGCGCGGGTAGGATCCCTTTCCTGTACATACAGTACGTACACTCACTCTTCTTCTTCCCTCTTACCGCCATCCCCATTGAAACAACTCCTTTCCCTCGGTACTTACTGTACACCCTTCATCGGACTTTTCTTTCCCTGGCCACGGTCACACTTCCCCCATATTTCCATACTTTCCACATTTTCCCATAATTTTTATTTCCTTCGATTTTCCCCTTGTACCATTACCAGTTCATACCGAATTACTGTTCTCTCCCACGCCCTCCTCTTCCTCCTCCCCCCCCCGTCCCATAATCTCAAAGTCTCCACCGACCCGTCGTTTAACTATCTTCCCTTTCCTCATTTTTCTCGCCCGCTCCACCGCGTACTAAGTTTCTCCTCCCCCATATTCCTACGGTCGATTTTTTCCCTTCTCTCTTTACTCTCTTCATTTCCTCCACGCCTCTCCTCGACAACCTCGCACCTTCCCCTCCCATAGTCGACACCTCCTCCCCTCTAGACCGGCGGCTCCTTTCGCGAACCTCCAATTTTCGTCCCCAATTGCTTCGACTATTCGTCGTTGCCAGTCTCTACCTTTCTGCCTCGACTATACCCGGACGGGAAAGAGAATTACCACCCCGTGGCAGACTCTCCATCCGAACTCGACTCCGACCGTGCATCTCGCGCCTGATCATAATCCGCACCACAATCGCGGATACTTAGATCCGCTGCTTCTTCGACAGGCAGCTGGGGTGCCATCACTTGCTCAATCGACATCTCTGCAATTTGATTGCGGACTTCGGAACCGAGAAACTCGATCCCATCGACATCGTGGAGGATCAGGGAGCTTCAATTCGCTACACTTCGCGCCGTACGACCACGCTCGGGGGAGACGGCGACCCCGAAAGTCCCTGGACGGAACAACTAACATCACTCAACTTGCACCAAATTCGAAATTGTGGCGTCGTTACAATGCCTTCGCGTTTATCAACCCCCGTTTTGACAGTGGATACGGCCAAAATCCACAAGGTCGACACCGCCAATGCACAGAGCTTACATGGAATGTGGATGGGTAAGCATTGTCGGCTTTTGCAATCAGTCTACTGTGTGATGGCTGACTAGGATCTTCTCGCCAGTGTTCTCGAAATGCGCCGACTACATGGAAGAGGGACGTCGACTTGAGAATCTCAGCTGGAGACTCTGGACCCGCGAGACATTCTGCGTGGAACCGGAGACCAGCAGCGATACCTCGGTTTTGCCACTCCTCCGCACGGACACTTCGGACATGCCAGAACTTTCCGCCAGTGTCGAATCCGCCGCGTCCGACCAGGCTGACAGGATTGAGCAGCACATCAACCGGTCGAAGCTTGATCTCAAGCCTGCAGTTGTTCGTGAGGATTCAAGCCCTCTCTTGAGTCTGGCTCGCGGGAAAGAGAAGCATATCACATCCGAGGGTCTGGAACGCATGGTGTTGAACATCAAGGAGAAGAAGAGCTTGGAGCCTATTCCTCCCCAATCGATGACCACCCCCTTTCCTCCCGTTGTGGATATTACTTCACGCCCGTCCACTCCCACTCCTTCCTCCCCTACCGTCTCTACCGCGAAGCGGACGCCCTCACCGCCACCATATCCTCTTCACCAACAGCAGAACCAGTCCACGGAGTCGTGCTCCACTACAGCGCCCGAGGGTAACGAAAGTGACAACAGTGCCTGCGCTGCTGCTTCCGACACCAGTGTTTCTTCTTCCGGCATTATTCCTATGAGATGTGAATTGATCAAGTCCCCGAGCATCGTCCGTGGATTCTCTCCTTCGCTTATATCCTCATCCTACCGATCGCAGCCGAGATTGGCACCCGAGCCTGGACCAGCCAAGCAATCGGGACAGCTTAAGCCTATGCCTTTCAAGAAAAAGGGCGGCATGTTCACACTTGGAGGCTCCTCTGGAGACGACGAGAGCTCCTTTGAAGATCGTATCACGATGCAAGGTCCTCACCGGAGCTCCCTATCGGACGAATTAAGCAAGCCGTCCTCGAGCAACCAAAGTCCGAAGAAGAAGGTGGCGTCCTTCAGAGATGAGAACGGAATCATCAAGCCCACTCGGGAACGGCTCGAGGAGCACGAGGACGCTATCGAGACCGACGATGAAGTCTCTGAGAGCGCCATCGAGGATGACTCTGATTCTGATTGGGAGGATTCAGTCACCGAAAGTGGCCGGTCTAGTGTTGAGGAGCGCGAGCTTTTCCAGCGAGTCGATTCTCGGCCAAACCTCGTCTCCCGTCGGTCGATGCTGACCATGATGATGCATCAACCCACCAAAATGGGCGCAGCATCCCGGTCCACCCCGGCTCTTCAGCGGTCCCGCCTCACTTCACCCAACGGCCCCTCGATCCCGGCTTCACCGCCCGACGACGAGGAGGAGAGTCTTACGATGCGCGGCCCCGATGTTCCTCGTTCCAAGCCGATTGTCATGAAACCTACGCCTCAAGCCATCGCTCATTCGCCCCGCACGACTCGTCGGAACATGCTGGCTACTGAATTGACGGAATCTCTCCGTCGCCACTTGCTGTGGGAGCGTCAGCAGAAGAGCGCCACCGCGAATGCGTTCTTGAAGCGACGCCACACCGCCCACGATATGGCAAATCTGCAAGAGTATCCTGGTCCCAGGGGCGCCCAGAAGGGTCAAACCTCGGGCCCAAATGCAGGTCCCGCAACTAAACCTACCAGCCAAGGGAAGGACAAGACCGGCTCTTGGAATCACTACACCGACTTTGGACCTTGGGAATACCATGTTAAGGGATGGTAAACACTTCCCTTGGGTCTTACGACCGCTATACCTCGATCTTCGATTATCCTTGATTTTTGTGTCATAACACATCCTCTTATCTGGTGGACATTGTTCATTGACATTGATACCCGATCATCGAACGCCTTTTTTGTTTTTTGTTTTTTCACTTCACCATGTAAAGACCATCGATTGATTATTATCCTTGTGACACGTACCATCACGACTGCATTGCATATTGGCGCACTTCGGAATCGTCTGGCCTTGTGTTTCGACCTGAACATCTACTCTTTCGGGTCATTGCTATTTTACTTTTGCTATCTTTACATTGCATTGTGTGGCTGTCTGCTATCCTTATACATGGGCCACTGGGGGGATCAAGCGTCTTTTACACAATTAATCTTGTTGTACAGATGAACTTCTCTTCTACGGCGATGCACAGTCGGCAGAGACACCTTTGAAAAAAAGGATCTCCACTTTTCTTCAACTCTTATGATGCTTACTTTGGGTGGAATTGATGCGCGAGCGGTCCATTGGATTCGTCTTCATCTTTGATCCAGGCGGCGGAACAAAAAAACTGAATTGCGTTTTTGCATACATTGAAATAGCCCGTTTGTTGATTTTTTTACGCCTCGCTGATACCAGATACCACGTTCCCCGAATTTTCTTTGCACACTGACCGACTCTTGAGTCGGCCTGCACATGCCGTGTACGCTACTTGATACTATTTTTTTCTCATCTACCCAACCGCTGTGTATGGAGGAAGCTCCAAAAAAAGAAGCAAAATTTGGATTAAAAATTCATAACAAAGAAGAGCAACATTTCCGAGAAGTAAGACATTTGCGTCGTATGTTTTATGAGGGGAGAGGAGAGCACACAAGAATGCCATTGTTTGGATGAGGAGGTGGTTAAGTGTTAAGTTTACGAGGTAAGTAGAAACAGACAAGGCATTAGGTTAAGTCAGTCGTATTCATCATTTTCCTTCCCCCCTCCTTCCTGGGGGCACAGACCTGGCCAGCAGGCCAGCTACCTATACTCACGTATACTATGTGGTTTTTTTCTCAAACCGCCCACTCTCATTCAGGCAGGTAAGGAGAGGCCGGGACCTAGACCAGCATAAGTTACTACTGCGTTAGCATATTACTATGTAGCTAGCTGAGAGAGAAAAGAGGGGCCAGACGGGCCAGGCGGGGTGCGTTCTAGCCATCCAGCCATCGCAGCCTACATCTAGACACAAGATTAAAGCTCCTCTCCCCTGCCTTGTCTTACACCTGTGCTTACTGATTGTTATACATACTCGTAGTAGTACTCCGTACGTACCTACTCAGGATTTGCTGGGTTTGCCCTACGACTGTAGACATATATCCCTGTCACGATCTAGAATCCGCACAGATCGCTTCTTCACATGCAATGCCGGGCGCGCGCGCGCCTCCCCTGTCGCCTCGCCGATATTACGATCCCACCATCTTTCTTTTTTTTTTCTTTTCCTTTTTGTTCTGTGTTTCTAGGCGATATTCTCGGAAAATTTTCTTTTTTGCAGATAACAAGGAACGGGAAGAAGGGAAAGGAGGTTGCGGGGATAAGTGGTTATGAATGGCATGGGAGGGAGAAAGGGGGGGAGAAGATTATACTCGATGTTCTTGCTTGGGAGTCGGTTTTATTGAAAGAAAGTTAATCTTCCTTTTTTTTATTTTCTTTTTCGATTTGGTTCTAAGTTGACGGTTGATGGTGTGTTGTGGTTGATGGTTCTTATTGTTCTTTTCCATGAAACCCCGGGGGTGTTGCCATATTTAGGGGATATCTTTTTCTGTTGGGTGGATCTATCTTACCCTGGGGAAGTATTGTTCGAGTGTGAAATGTTCAGAGAAAGAAAAACTCGATGATGTGCTGAGGGGATGAATGTGTGGGTGAGTGACTGGAGGCAAATTCGGGGAGGCAGTTAATGAACTGTCATTGACATAAGGGTATGACGGATAGAAGAGAAAGGTGAACCACAACCTCAACACACCCTGCAGATCATTCAAGTAAAGTACGTACGGAAGAGCCGGTCGGAGAATCCACGGAGATGATCGAGTTTTGATTTCCTGGGTCCGTAGGCTTGGGATAAATATAGTAGTGCTTCATGATGACACGGACTGGATACAGTGGTTGACGGAGTGGTTGATGGTGTGTCGGTGATGGTGGTGGATGGTTGTCGGGGAACAAGTATCATCATTGACTTCGATTTTACGAGTAGACATGATTCTTCTGTTCTCTCCTGTCTAGTTTTCTTGTCGGAGTCCACGATGAATCTTTGATATGGAAGAAAGTCTATCGGATTGTGGTGTGTTACTATATCGGTCGCAGTCCCCAAGCCTTGGTATATTAGCTGAGGGGAGATAGACCGTGGATGGATTGAACCCCCTTTTGATATTCGATCCCTTTGCGTCACTATGTCCATATAGAGATCAGGGGACATGTTGGGGTCGGTTTCCTCCCCGAGAAAGGTCTTGTCTTCCTCATTAGTCAGTTGGGTCATTGTGGAATGTGGCAACAGACTTGACACTGACAAGCATGTGCTTGTGCGTGGAGAAGCATATGGGGTCAGAGATACGATGTAAGTTGGTCGCGGACGGAGGGTTTGGTGGTCCGTGAATGGTAAGTACTCGAGTAGATCGATACTATTACGACGACCTACTAATCATAGTTACGAAAGGATGCTTGCATTGAGACTTTCGATTCTATTCTTCTGTCGAATATGAGGATACCGACAAGTGATCAATGCAACCACAAGCTCTAGGCTCGAGGCATAGGGCGGGAGACAAGTCATCTGCGTGCGTGTTGCATGGAGTAATTCCCGGGGAGCGCACAGAGATCACTCTGGGACCAGATCCATTGATCTACATGGAGCCCACCATCTTTAACTCATCCTTCTTCTTACCCGGTAGTTGGGACTGCTCATAGTCATAGTCTCATACGTAAGTATGTTGTACTGTTGTACCGAGTCCTATGCACATAGTGCATATAGTGTGTGTGTGTGTGTGTGTGTGTGCAGGTTCCTTCATAAGTTCATGGTTCGTAGTTCATAGTTCATAGTGACCTAAGCGGGGGAGCTAAATTTCGATGTCCGCGTGCGCACTGACAATCTTGGTTGCTGAAGCACCTATGACGTAACCTGTGATCATTATTAATTGTTCTGCCCTGCAAACCAGTTCAAACACACCGGATCGCTGTCGCCCGTTTTCTTGTCTTGAATTGCTGCTCGACTTGATTCAGGTCTCTTGGTCGTAGGGAAGGACATTCGGTGAATGCATCTTGTCTGTGTCTGTATAATGATAGATCCACTCAACGTCTATCCCTCTCTGCTGAGAAATTGACTACCCAATTGAACAATCAAACAATGAGAAAAAAGAAAAAAAAAAAAAAAAAAACAGGCACGAAAAGCAGAGCCTCGAATCAGAGGGCACAGAATCTCTTCAGAAAGACCCCACATATTCCTGGAATTCCCGATGGCTCTGCACCAATTAATTGGCAAAGGCACGAGGAGGGGAAGGTCCGATTCTGCCCGAAAACGTGGAGCAGCCGACCGTGCAGCGCTTAGCGGCTGGTTGGTTTTTTTTTTCTTCCCTTCCCTTCTCAGTCTTCCAGACCAAGCCGGTGGAACCCGAAACCCCAAGATGAACCACCGAAACCTTAGGCCGAAGGGGAACTTTACCTGATCGGGCTTACCGTCTCGCTGCAAAGGTCGGGGCAGCGTGACTTTCTGCAGTCGGACTCGTTCACTCCTCCAGTCTCCCTCGAATCCCTCCAGACCTTATCCATATGTCAGTCTCAGAACCAGGTCTTCTCCTTCCATTGCGGGTCAAATTTACCTTACCAAGTGGGCCGTGTCTCTTGAGATCGGGCAGCAAGATGATTCGTAGTCGAGCGGCTCTTCTCCTCACCGGTTACGATGCATCTTGTTATACCATAACACTGTATCAGCCCTGACAAGAGTGGTGGTAACCTACTATGTACTGTCGTACTGTACCTCCCTTCCGTTCCCTTCTCGGGGGTCCTGGAATCCTGAGTCAGCAACCTTCCGCGACCGGGAGGGCCTCGCCGTGTAAATTCAACACAACCTTAATAGACACGAAACAATCTTGTTTTCATCTTGACTTGATCCAAACCACGAGGCCGGAAGTGGAGCAAACAAGCAGTGTGCCCATAATCTAATTAATTCTTCGAAGAAGTGTATGAACTTTCCGAAGTCAATTACGTCGTTTCCCACTCTGCCCCTGGCAGAGATGTCATCGCGAACCGGTTCCCTTTACTCCATACTCTCTTCCTTCCCTTGCAAGGCAGGGAAAAGTCAAGACTCGGACCGACTCCTGCTTTCAGTTCGGCATGCCGATGCACATCATCTCTTCCTGCATTGCAGAATGGGGTATTCTCGGCGCAACCACACCACTGCAACCGCTGCACATACTTTATTTCCTTGTTATCGTCTTCCCTCGGAGACCTTCTAGACCGGGCCGACCAGATGTTATTTCTTTGCCTCCGACGGAGTACATCGCTCCTTGGGCCCTGAACGCGTGACGGGGTCTCGGAGGTGGCCGCAGCCATCACCAGAAGCCGTAATTCTTAGCACCGCCACCTCAAACAGAAGTAAAACAGCCGCTCGTTGTGGCAGCACACTGCCGACAAATCAGTTCGCTACCTACTTCACCACCGGGCCGGTCGCGCGTCCTTTTCTGCCGTATCACGTGGCGTAAGCTCCTGCGCCCCGAGGTCTGTATTGGCTCCTTCCAGTTTCAACCTTAGTCCGTTGCGCGCCTCAATAGGAGATCTTGACACTATACAAGACTTACTCGTACAAGCTAGTGGACTTCTAATCGGAAGCAGGGAGCCCGATTCGAGCGGGCCTATCTTGAGAGTTGGGCAGCATTGGCATCGTCAATCCTCTCGTACCACTCGGTCGGACTTGACTACTGTTCTAGTGTAGCCCACTTGCAATCTACACTACACCAGCCACTGGGGTATGCCGCGTTATGTCTAGGTCATTATGGTCAAAGCTTGCACAACGGGCTGGTATTGTGGGATGGTAAGGAGTATGTCTGACCCTGACTCGATACCAAGCCACTGTACGGGGTTCTCCGTCACCATTGGTAATACTACACTGATACTTCGAGGGCTTCAGATACAGAAAAAATGGTAAGAGCATGGAGTATCAAGCACAGATCTCCTTAGATACCTTCTTTCGATTTGCCAACCTACCGCACTTGTACGCAGTCTACGTTCGAACAAGTCCCGGCATTCTTCAGCATTCAGATTCAGATGTCAAAAGACTGAATGCAACCTATGTATCAATGACTAGAACGTTCCCAACGAAAACCTGTTACCGAAGCACACACCAAAGCAGTGATTCGATGGCCCAGAGACGCGGGATGGTCACATGAGCCGAACATCCTTCATTCCACCACCCATCATTCAAACACCACCTACCACCAACTACCCCGTAACTACATTCCCCCGAAACTGACACCTACCACTCTTCGTTCTAACCTACTCTTTCCTCCTCCGCATCCGATGGTCCTTCCGAAAAGAGGCGCAAATTACCAAAATACCGCGAATAACTTAGCTAAGCTGAGCTGAGATCTCAAGCATCTATCCGCATAAGGCAAAAATCCTATCCAGGCTGTCCTGGCTGTTACCCAAACCTCCGAAAAAAAAATCGACTGCCTAGTACACAGGCAAGTGCCCCCCGGCGAATCAGAGCCCTAGCAACCTGGCCATTTGACTTCTTCTGGGTCTGGGTTTTCGTTCCATATTCAGGTCGGGCATTCGAGAAGGTTTCTAGAAGAGGTTTAGGCTTGCAAATCGGAAGACCAAAATCGGCTTAAATCGGTATTTATGCTTTTTTCTTTTTTCTTTTTCGTTCATGGGTGTCAGGCCGATGGGGTACTTCTGTTGGGCGCAGCGGCTCGCGGATGGCTTGTCGCGCCCTTGGTATTACCGGATACCTGGTACCATCCATACCATCTAGTACCTATGCGGGGGCCACTGGGTATAGTACAAGCGGTCACATAACTTTACTGGTATGTACTGACATGTTGTATGCGACTTTCCTGAAGGAAGAAGGATTGTCCGGATACAGGTCCATGGCTGAGGATTTTCTGTCCCTTTCGTAATGGACCAATGGACGGCGAGATAATGCAGTATCCTTTTTGTATAGTCAGAAAGATCGCGGATGATCATTGATGGTCGGTCGCATCAATCAGCGACCCTCACACCCCGGTGGTACTGTCCGTATAGTACTCCGTACAATTAATTGCAGTTGCTGCTGGGGGCTTGCAGACCGCCCTCGAGCGGTTCCTGGGAGAACAGCCGGCTGGCGGCGGCGGCGACCGGCCGTGTGTGTGTGTGTTTATTTACTAGTAGTTCAGCTGCATAAGCATGCATGTTGATTGACACGGGTGACTTAGACGAGAAGCATTGAGATCCCCCCCCCTCTCCTCGCTATTGTTGCCTTTCGATTAAGATGGTTCCCGTTTTTGGACTTGGTTCGATATTTGCTTATTCTGGTGCGAGTTTCTTTGCTTTTTCGTCAAAGCTTTGCGGCAGACCATAGCTAGCGTTGGCGTTCGTCGGTGACTACTAAACTTATGGACTGGCCCATACCTCTGGGATGTACATAGCACTGATATCATTCCCCTCCAATCTGTGTTTTCTAAGTATAAGGGTATCAATCTTGGATATTACGTAGTGGGGGAGGAGGTTTCCAACGTCAGTTTCTGGGGTGAAGGGGAGGGTGGATGATGATGATGGGGGAGAGAGGGGGAAAGACGGAGGACTTTGCTCCGATTTGGTGTAGTGCGTACGTACAGCAGCAACAGCCAAAATAAAAACCCCGCTGCTTTTAGATATGGGAGTCATCAACACACAACAAACTAACTTGCTTGCATGATAATTGCATTGCTGACATTGTGCCTGTCAAGAGGGGTGGCCAGCCTTTCCCCATCTTCGCAGGAACTCGCATATCCAATGGCAACGATTACGACTGGATTTCAAAGTAACAGTAACTTCACTATTGAACTCGGTGGTAATCCGTTCGGATCGGTACGAGGAAGATTTTTTTTTGAAGATGATGGAGGGGGGTGATACAGATTGATTGACCTGATGATTTGGTGAGAGAGGGGGACTTGATTCGGGGAAATCGGATCTCTTCGCCCGCGCGCGTTTTCTACTGAGTCCAACTTTAGTTTTGCGCCCTGTGTGCGTGAGCCAAAACTTTCTCTCTCTATTTTGAGAACTTCTTCCATTGAATGATTCTTACTGTACGCCCTATGGGCTTGGTGGATTTCAGAGATGCTGGCTGGTACTTCCCTCCCTCACTTAGGGTTGAACTACGTGTACAGATAGTAAAGGACCCTGATAGTGCCCTCCCCCCCGACCGAGACATGCTGCATGTGTGTATGGACGGAGTAATCACGGAGAAATAAATTCCTCGATTTCTACAAGCTTACATCTAAATGTCGAGGAGGTTCTGGACCGCCGCGGGCCTTTTTCGTGCTGAAGGAATAGCTGGTAGATGAAATGCGCTTGAAAAATTGAACCACTTACAGCCTCCCAATTTGCTTTTTCGTCCCTTCTTCTGCCGAGAGGAGGTTTTTGTCGGCTGACTTTTCGTTGGATCTTGAATATTGAATCTCGAATCTATATGGATCCAGGCTGATGGCGAAATTTAGTAGATCTCAACTGTCCAGACTTCGTCGATTCCTTTCCCCGACCACTGGCTTGTATGGACTCCGTACTGTACTCTGTAATCGAAAATATCATTGTCTCGAAATGCGTATACGCGTGTCGGTAGGTTAGTACCCACATGGCCACAAGTACTTTGTACAGTACTAACTCTCTCGTTTAAGGTGTGCCTTTATGGTTGACCTTTGCCATTGTTGTTTGGATGGGCATCGAGTCAGCTGACTCGGGAACCAGGGTACAGTACTTGCGTCCACGTATAGGTACAGTACCGATCCAATTCCTCATAATAATTCGTAGTCATCTTCAGTGGGTCAATACTTCCGGTATTCCCCTTCTCATACAACATACACAGTACCGTATGAGTGTCGCTAAGATCGATCCCACGAATCATGGTCGAAGAGAGCTCTGTGCGTGTTCCGGGAGTGAGGGGGAGGCGGCGGCGGGCGGGGAAGAATTGGATGACACAGAAAAAGGAGCCCTAAGTTAAACCAGGCACGGTGATTTGGCGGGGGGGGACTTTGGAGGGGCGGGAAGAGGGGGAGGGGGGACTCAGTGAGGCTTTCCCCCTTCCACCACCACCGACCCCTGCTCAAACTTCTACGGCAGGTTTAATCTCAAGATACCGGATTTTTGGTATTGTGGCTTGTGTGGATAGGTTCGGTCGGTCGGTCCTTAAGGGTCGCAAACTACTCCGTAACTAAGCTAGCTACCATAGAAAAGAGGTCACCTGTCGGTACTTTTCAGTGATACGGAATGCAGCCCATTGTCGTACCTGCCAATCGAGATCGGGATTTTCTGTGGTCTGGAACGATTTTCAATCCATCGGTACACTTGCGGTGGGGGGAAGGAGGGGAGAGGAGGGGGTGTTCTTTACTTCCAGTTGGGTTTCTCAAAGTTTCTTGTTTTGATTCAGTATTGAAAGTCTCATTTACAAACAGAGGTACTTTCACTGTACGGAGGGCTATCTCCGGATTACTACTTGTGGTTTTGCTGGTCTGTCTACCTGCTTGCCTGTCTGGCCCTAAAGATCTACTAGAAAGAAAGAGAGATGAAGTCACCGATGATCGAATCGACGATGGTCTTGTACAATTGGAGTGTTGCACCTGCCAGTCTGCATCTCGCCAACCAGACTGTTTCTTCTCTATAATAACAACCTGCAGCCGCATTGGCCGGGTTACCACTGTCCACACTGTCTTTTCCCATTCATTCTTCATGCCACAACGATGCTACATGATGCATATGCAAGCCGGAGAACCCGACTCCCCACCTCCTGCATGCAACGGTGTTGAGAGTTCGGTGCACGGAGTGCACACAACTGTCCAAGGCTCATTTCACGCGGCAGATGGGGGAAGGGGCATATGGAGCATTCTTTTTCTTTTGTGGAGTCAATATAGCATTGCTTGTGGCTTAAAGCCACTGCATCTAGACCAAGGCGTCATAGAGACAAGAAGAAAAAGAAAAGCAAAGTTCACCCATTAAAATGGTGGTGGTCAGCCAGCTTGTCCACAAGCGTGTCATATCATCTTTCATGCAGCATGAAGGTCGAAGCTCTCCATTGAGAATGAAGTGTTTCTCTCCTTTTCACTCCTCAAGGTGGGTGACTACAGCACGATCCTGAATGCTATCACATAGCCAAGGTGGCAGGGGAAGCAGGCATCAGATGGCCCTCTGGATTTCCGACAGAAACAGTGGACAACGCACATCGGTGGACGTTTGGTGACTTTGACTACGGAAACAGAGTGCATCCCCTCTACGTGGCAACAATCAATGGCGCACATGAGGGTGACTGCAGCATTGACTGCTTTCTTGTTGATCGTGTTCGCCTCGGACTCATTTCCTGTTCCAATCGGGGAGATTTTCTTTTCTCGTGGCCGGTGTCGTATGAGATTAGCAATGCGTTGCCTATCTATCAGGATTGGATATTGCGCGGAAAGAGAAAGCATTTGCAACCGAATCTCATTTCGGCAGCAGTTCATGACCACTGCAGTCCCACTCAACGTGAGAGTGGAAAAGCTGCAGCGGTTTCCTATTGCTTTGACAGATCGATCCACATCTTTTACTAACTAGGGGCACAGTTTCCCCGGACTTGTTTTCCCCGCGATGCTTGCTGATCGTCGCGTCAATGGACATTTCAAGATTATCCTATGGATGAATGATAGGTTTCAGAATGAAAACCAAGACAGAGCATGGTCACGGGGGTAGAACAGATGGTGACTCGATGATATCAGCAGCCATCACGTGGTCACCGTCCAGCGTCATTTGTACTCCCCTCCTTGACATTCTTTCTTCCTTTCTTTCCTTCTCTTCCCTCCTCAAATCAACGACAAAAACGACAAGCACGCCTCCCAGCGCCTCCCGTCTTCAAACCGGATCAGGTACTTTTTGTGGCTGCAGCTACTGGATCCCGGTTCTGTCTTCGTTGGCCAGGACCTGGCGACTTGTCGATCTCCGGGTCACCAGATCTCTGCGTTGGCAGTTCGATCACAGCTACTGAGAGGGTGTGAGCAGAAGAGCCCTTGCTCCTTAAACCCCGAGATTCAACGCGCAGAGGAAGTCGCCGTCCAAAACTATGAGTATTCCGTAACAGCATTTAATCTTGCTTAGCGACCTTTGCGCCAATCGATACGGCATCTGTTCCCATCCCCCCCTTCCCGGCCATTCCTTCGATCTCACGCGTGATCTCTTGGGACTGTCGGGATTCCCTTGTTTTGGATTTCTTTCGATAACTTACCACTTTCTTAGCTTTTGCTTCCCCTGTGGGATCCCGTCATTGGGAATGTCCAATCCCGGTCTTTGACCGTATTCTCGCGCCAGATATTATCTAGATAGACCATGAGGTCAGCATCATCCTCCACGTCAACCGTACGATTGCGCAACATCGTCCCGCGTCATGAGCCTCGCTATAGCTCCTAGAGTCAGTTGGTTCATCTACACCGGTCTCTACATACTTTTAAGTACATACCCTTTCCATTTGGCCTAGACAGCTGCCGCCTCAGTTTCTAGATTAATGCGCCTTCGTATTTCAAGGTCCAGGCCTGGTCGATCGGCGCCTATTCCTTGTCTGCCCCCGCTTCCCCCATTTACCCATGCTCGTCACTTTCCCATGTGCAATATACATACCGAGTACGTTCCTGTCTCAATGAACTGTTATGTCATGGTCATGATAGAAATATAGTGCTCGAGCTTTGATTGTCCGCTCATCCAAAAGGTAACTCCGAGAAAACAGATAATACTGGTACGCCGAGGATGGATAATCATCCAGCCTCTCAGTGGCAGACGTTTTTCCCTTCCCCCCTGTCTTTTTCTTACGTCACTTTCTTCATTTCTTCATTTCCTTTCTATTCTATTTTAATTCCGCCGTCATCATTCCCTTCCGGACCCTTAGATCCACAGGGTAAGAAAAGAAAAGAAGAAAAAAAACCCCCCTGGATCCGACATGTCGGCCCGCAACTTTTGAGGGCCACACGCCCTTGGAACAGGAAATCCTTATTTTGACATATGCTGTGTGTCGGACAGTTTTATTTTTCTTTCCCCTTCTTTCCGCGGATAATCTTGATTTCTGGAACAGTGGGCAAACACCCCCTGAAATCAGCCTCAGAGAGGGAGGGGGGTGGGGGGTAAGGCTGGACGTACGGCGTCATGTGTTCGGCATTTCTTCATACTCAGTAGTAGAGATGAATGCAAGTAGATGAAGATGTTAGTCGTCGATGGTAAATGACCCCTAACTGGATGACCGCAGACATCCACAGATCATGCCACCACCTCCCACCAGAAAGTAATCAAACAGAGCAAAAGGTCTGCTTGTATCTTCTGTCATCCTCATAAACCATAGCATTGGCTTGAGAGCTATAGAGGGAGACAAGAAGTCGGTAATCTAGTCAGACCGAATTTACCGTCTCATGCTTACATGCTTTACCTACTACACGCGAGGTAGCTAGCGAGCTTGCTTGCTTGCCTGTCAGCTAACTGGAACATTTGCAACTATACCTGTGCTCAAAATCCAATGTCAACGGACTGCCTGCCTGCCTGCCTGCCTTACCCCTACCGCCTGTGCGGTGGCATTATCTCCCCCTCCCCCTTTTAACCTCAACCTGTATAGTATTAGTACTCGTACTCGTACTAGTACTATTCTCGTCTTCGACGCCGATGGAAGCACGGACAGGGAGTGGAGGGGTTTGCTACCCTGGTCGGCATTCTTGGGTGATGATGTCGGACAGGTGCGACGAGGGTTTGTGGTTCCGGAGGAGAGGAAGGGGGGAAGGAGAGAGGTTCAACCCATTTTGTGATGTTTCTTTACTTCGGTCGGTGCTTTTGTTCTGGTTTTCGGCGGTGTATCTCCTAGCTTTGTTATCTAGCTTGATTGGGGAGTGGGTAATGTAAGGGTTGCAGGGGGGTTATAAGAGCTTGGTGTGTGAGGACGGGCTGGGGTCAAGACTTTATGGGTATAAGGACTTTGCGTAGCTGGTATTTCCTGGGATGGAATTTGTTCGTTGTAACGGGGCTGGTCCCCATTGCTAATGTAAGGTGGTTTTCTTATGGTACATTGAAGGCGTTGGTCTGAATTAAAAATGGTAAATGATGTAGTGGGCGGAGTTGAAAAGAACAGCCGCGAAGAAAGAAAGAAAAAAGAGGAGTCATCAATCCGTCAGGCCAGACACACGAGAACTCTCTTATGCCCGAATTTTCCTCAAGAAAGCGAGAGGGATAGGGAAAGAGCAGGAGAAGTCGTCTAGATTGCCTTCTCGGACCGACGTTCCCAGTGCACCATGGCTGGCTTAAGCGGACCTGAGAACATAGTCGAGTAGTCGGTTCCTGGAACTCCCTTCTTGCCCTCCAGGTTGTAGACCCGCAGATGGCGCACAAAGGTCGCAACGATGGTGGTCAGGTTGAGGTAGGCAAACTTCTCGCCAATGCAGCGGTGACGGCCAGCTCCGAAGGGGAGGTAGGGACTGGCAGTGCCCTTGGAGACGGCGCCGTAGCCGTAGTCAACCATCTCGCCACCGTCTTCCTCCTTCTCCACCTGGTCGTCCCAGCGGTGCGGATCCCACTTGCTCGCGTTGGGGAAGAACTCGTCGCTCTGAGCGGTGACACCGGGTGAGGCCAGCAGCACATGGCCGGTGGGCACGACCAAGTTGGTACCGGGCACTGGCATGTCGCTCTTGACCTTGCGCATGATGGAGTGAATGGACGAGTGGAGGCGGAGGGTTTCCTTGATGACACTCTTGTGCAAGGGCAGCTTGTCGATGTCCTCATACTGCAGCGGGGCGAAGGTTCCGTCCGCTTCGCGGCGGAGGTTGGAGACTTGTTCCTGGTAGAGGTCATCGAGGTAATGAGGTTCGGAGGCCAAGCGAAGCAAGATCCAGGCGCTGATGGAGGCACTCGAGTGCTGACCCGCCAGGAGCAGGGTGATCATGATATGCGCGATCTCATGGTCCGGCACCGGCTGTCCGTTCTTGTACGTGCAGTGCATCAGGTTCCACATCATGTCGGACTTCTCCTCATCAGGGTTCTTGCGGCGTTGGTCCAGGATCTCCGTGTAGATCTCGCGCATGCGGGCATGCGCCACATCCCGCTGGCGGTTGTGCGGCAACGGCGCCCACGGCAGCATGAAGTTGATTGGACTAAAGCCCTTTTCGAGGTCGTGGTAGAGGTCGGCGAATTCAGAGGTCAGTTTGCTGCGGACCTCCTCCCCTTGCAGGGCGCGCGCTGCGGTGTAGATGGTGAGCTCGGACATGGCGGCGGGAACGTCGAACACCCCGGAGCTTCCCTGGAACCAGGGCGAGGTGCGCAGGAAGTCCAGCGTCTCCTGCTCAATCAATTGCACGTGCGATTCGAGCGCGGTTTGCGTGAGACCGTACTTGACGAATTTCTTCTGTTCCATGAGCTTGGAGTTGGGGCAGTCGTACACCACATCGGCTCCGAAGACCGGGGTGGTCAGGGGGGAATACACCTCCTCGGCGTTCGCGTCCTTGAGTTTCGCATTGAGGATGAATTCGTTGCCTTGAATACCTAGATAGACCGTGGTCTTTTGTCCCAGCAGCACAAATGTGAAGATATCGCCGTACTGTTTTACATCACCGTGGGTCAGCTCGTACAAGAAAAGTAAACTGTGGCTGCGGAGGCACTGACCTTTTCCCGGTTGGAGAAGAAAAAGGCGTAGGGATCCATGCCATAGGTGATGGTACTCCCCAAAAATGGGATCCAGTGGAAGACGACGGGGGGCTCATTCTTGTTCCGAAATAGCAATTGGCGCAAGACATTCAGCGCAACGATGATCACGAATCCTGCGGCCGCGTAGGCGCTGGCGACAGCAAAGGATGTCATGACGGTGGAGTGCTCAGAGTTGGGTGGATTCAAACACAGAGCAGAGATGTTTAATGTTTAGAAGAGGGAAGAAATCATCATCTGGACGAAAGAAAGAGTGAATTGCAGAAATGGAGATAAGAGAGGAAAGAAAGGACAGGTTTCCAGCGTCTCCAGATTATCCACTGCGCAGAGCTCTCCGTGTTATCTTATTAGCCAGAACTGCCAGGCACCAGCACCAGCACCAGCACCAGCAGAGCCCCTGATATTGATTGACCGACCATCCACTGGCCAGTCAGGGAACAAAGAGCCCGGCATGAACATGGCCCCAGAGCCGAGTCAGACCACTCAGCTTGGACTGTGAATAACCATGCCTGTAAGACATCGAACCATGCTTAAACCACAGGCAAGGAGCAAAAAGAGTGCTGTGAGGGGAACCTAGACTGGACTCGGTGGACTCAATCAATGATTGATTGATTGATTCTCCACAGTTGCCCGTTTGGGTCATTCTCGAAGCAAGTCAATCGTATTGAATACGCCTCCCTGTCATTGGTCGACCCACCAGAGACGCGGCTGGCCATGTTTAGTGCCTGAGGCAGGAACAAACATAAAAGGCGCCGCACTAATTACCTTATTATCGGTACTATTGGTACGCAAAACTTATGCCAAAGAAAGGGCAGGGTAGGAGCAAGAGAGACACTCAGACACCTGCTCGAGATTCGCTGCTCCCACGCTGTGGCAAGCAGGTTGAGTCATGGCTCTACAGGATGACTCGGCGGAAGTGATCAGAATGAGTAATCATGATGGATGACGCTGTGCCTGTCCCGTTTGAGACTAGCTTCTGCGGAGCTTGATCGCCGCCCTGGCCATATATCTACATTGAGTACAAGCAAACCCACATTCTGTATACAGTCGGTCATTAGGTGTACATATTTCTAGCACATCTACTTGCCATCTGAGACTCAAACTGTCCCGGGCAGTGACAAGATCTGTCAATTTCGAAAAGCAAACCATGAGCACCACGCAGTCCGGGAGCTCTGGTACTGCCAGCTCTGGCTCACCCCACCGACCTATCTCAAAAGCAGAAGCATCGAATCCCAGAGAATTCCAGCTCAATCAGTTACGGCGACGCTTTCGCCCCCAGGAAAGCAGTGATGACGCCGGAACCACGGCAATTTTCGGGCTTACCCCCTCTGATCCAGACTTCCCCTTCGAAATGGACAAGCTACAGTGCATTCTACACGTCCCTCTAACTTACCCGACTCAAGGACGTCCCACGATCAAGGTCACCAACCCCGAGATGGGAAGCGCATTCCAAGAGAATGTTGCTAGAGGCTTCGATGACATTGTCGACAGCACCATCAGAAGCGGCAGCCGTGGGACGCTGCTCAGCTACATGAACACTCTAGACCGACATCTGGAGCGTTTGCTGACGACTTTGGAACGGGGACCTACGCTCAAGTTTGTGCCCAACACAACAGCAAGCAAGCCACAGTCAGCGGTGGTTCAGAAGCTGTCACGAGATATGGAGTCGCTCGCTGTGTCTCCCTCAACCTCTCAGCCTCGGACCCAGGTGCTGTCGACCCCCAAACCTGCCCCGCTTCCGACTTACACCGCGGCCGAGAAGGCGCAAGCGGAAAAGCGACGAGCAGCGGAGACGAAACAATTGGAGGCTCGACTTGGTAGATTGTCCTCTTTCCAGAAGCTCAGTGACGGTCTCTCTTTTCTCATCCCTATTCAGCCGGCCAAAATCGATCGGCTACCTGTGCCCCTCCGGTCTGTGAAGGCTGTCAAATTGCAGGTGCCTCAATTGTACCCGCTTGAGCCCAGCGCTATTGAATTGAACAGTTTGGAAGGCCCAGAGGCTCGAGCTGTCGAAGCAGGCTTCAGCAAGTGGGTTCAAAACAACCTAAACCTAAATCTGATGTCGCAGGTCAATTATCTCACCAGCAATATGCTTAATCTCTCCAAGACGCCAGTTGAAAGCGCTCCCGCTCCACTTGCAATATCCGAGATTCCAGATTCTAAGCCATTAGAGGCAGCCGCAACAGGTCCGCCGGTTCCAGAATCCGTGGCGACGGACAAGCCCCATGTCCATGTTGTGCCCCGACCTCCGGAATGGAACGTTGGTGGTGATAGTAGTGCTTCTGAGGAGACAGATTTCACCGAGTCCGACGAGGAACCTACGGAAGACGACGAAGATGGAGGCGCTCCTGTTCCCGATCTTCCCGAGCCTACCAATGTTGAACGCGGCGTTGCTCTCTCCTTCCCTTTCTTGGAACTCTACGGGATTGAGCTTCTGGAGCTCGTCAGTCTTTATATCACGATTAAGTGCGATCGATGCAAGGAGACGATGGATGTGAGAAATATTCCTCAGATCAAAGACAAAAATGACGAGCTGTCTCTGAAAGTGGAGACATGCAAGAAGTGTGCGAACACGATGAGCATGGGTAAGACGATCCGCTCCAGTACTTAACGCCTTAGCTCCAAGGATTCTCATTTTGATCTCCAGGATTCCGTCGTCAGTTGATGCATCCCACCGCGACTCGAGCTGGCTATCTCGACTTGGATGGTTGCACTGTAGTCGATCTTCTCCCTAGGTAAGAAGATAATCTGCTTTGAACGGAGTGCTCTTTCTGTCATGGCCTCTGTCAAAGTGGAGTATGCACTAACAACCGCTGCAGTAGCTTTATACCCACGTGCGCGGAATGCTCGACGCCATTTCCGAGCCCTGGAATTGTGGCGGTTCGTGGCGAAAGCGCAATGGCTAACTGCCGCCAGTGCCATCGCAAAATGGGTACGTCTATTCATGCCAAGGCCATTGATCATTCATTATGCTTATCTGCACCAGTTCTCAAGGTCCCGGAGGTGAAGTTCCTCAAAGTCGGGTCTGCAGCATGTAAGTATTCCAAGTCTCGCATTTAGGATCAACCCCTCACACGTTCAATGCAGTCTCTTCTCGTGATCGTCCCCCTCCCCGAAAGAAGGTTTGATTCACAATCCAGATCTACTCGTAATCAAGCGCATACTGATATGATATCAGCCCAAGGAGGTCCTCGGCATCGTCGCCGGCCAAGAACTGCCCCGTCGCGGTCGGTGCTCGCATTACGGGAAAAGCTATCGCTGGTTCAGGTACGCCATCGCCTAGAGCCCGCCCAAGAAACGAAATAGTACACCGATGCTAACATCCTCCGCCCTACAGATTCAGCTGCTGCGCCAAGGTCTTTCCGTGCGACAAGTATGACCACAATCCTCAAACCCACCCCGCCATCGCATACATATACTAATCAATTCCACAGATGCCACGATGCGGCCACTGACCACCCCAATGAACATGCAAACCGCATGATCTGGTAAGCAACTACCCACTTCGGGTGTGGGCACGGGTGAAAAGCCTCGAAACTAAACCGACCTATAATAAACAGTGGCTACTGTTCCCGGGAACAGATCTACCGCCCCGAGAACTGTGGGATCTGCCGCGCCGTCCTGATCGGTAAAGCGGGAAGTGGCTTCTGGGAAGGCGGGAAAGGCACCCGGAATAAGACCCTGATGAGTAGGAAAGGTACGCTGCGTGTTTTCCTCTTTCGATTTCTCGGATTTGATATGCCCCTATTGTGAGATCCTCTGCCAACGCTGTGCGAAACACAGATCCACGCAAGTATAAGCGTCGTGGTGGCACGGCGCCTGGCGGTTCGTCCAAGAAGACTTAGGTCGTTCGGGCTTGAGGCTCATTCTGCTAAAAGCTGGTGAGATAGAGAAGCAAAGGAGGCCCTGCAATGAGACACTTCGTTCTGGGCGCTTGCTCGCCTCTACCCCCTTCGTCACGAGTTGTTCTGGCTTGTCCGTGGGCTGGAAGCATTTGTCTTTCTCGTCCCCTTCCCGCTCGGGAGGAGAAAGATGGAGGATTACGGCAATGTGTCGGATGACTACTACTGCATCAAATTTTGTGATGAAATTTGTCGGACTAGCCAGTTGCTGCTAGAGAGGCGGGCAGATATTAGGAGTCTTGTGGGCTGGCTTAAATTCATCATTACCTCTGGGCAGCAAACTGCTCACAGGTCATGGTTGACGAGATTTGAGGTCGCAATTCCCTGGGGGAACCTGTAAATATGGAGTCGAGGTGTCGATGGAGGTGGCCATTATGAATGGTCGGTTGCGTAGAGTGTGGATACTTCCTAAACTACATATAACTACATATTCCCGATTTCACAAAATCATACTCGGGGCTCAAGAAATACTGGTTTCTGCTGTAAGCAGCATCGCCCTAGGTGACTTTTATCTCTCTAATAACGCTGCTGGAGTTTCAAATACTATGCAACGCATCCGCAGTAGAGTAGTCCGAGACCTTGGTCAAAGATAGGTTCACTGGACACGCAGATAGCTTCCGCAACACAGCGGAGAATCAAGATCTCTACTCGTCATCGATACTTCTGTACGAGCTACAATATTAGTAAAAGCTTCATTCCAACTAGTAAAACAACCCCACCAACATTCTCTGTTCCAGTATCCAAAAGCAATCCTCTTTGTATACCCCAGAGTTCCAATATAAAGTCCTCGGCAACAACAAAGCTTGTTATACCCCCCCCCTCACCTTCGCTAACCCTCCCATACCTGTAGAGCTGACAAAGTCACCCAGGGAAGCATACACCCAACCCAGAAACGCACAAGGCTGCATACACAGACAGTAAAGTAGGACGAGCCATGACCGTGTTATAATGGCTATAACATTCACCTTCGCCCTAGTGTCAAGGCAGATCGTATCATCGCACTAGTGCGTGTTGTCGTGCCTGCGTATAGAACGCAACGGTGCCCTGCAGATCGTCCGTATCTTGCGTCGTGACCGTCGCAGGCATGGTGTCTGGTGAACGTGCTTGTTTCCCTTTCTTTCTTTCTTTCTTTCTTTCTTTCTTTCTTTCTTCTCCCCTCTTCCTGTTGTTCTTCATCTTTCTCCCTGACTGCAAATTTTCTCCCTCCGGTTCTTTGAGCTTAAACTTAGACTTCACAGAGCTGTGACAGTTGGCACGCTTTCCTCGTTTACGGAATAAGAAAGCTGTGCTCACGACGATTGTCATCAGTAAAGTTCATTCTGGCTCACGTCCTGAAATCAAGACTCTCAGATAGAGGCACCGGGTGATGAGCAGTATGAGCGGTCACACAGGGTAAAGTTCGTCATGTTTAATCGCGGTAAGTATATCTTTCATAACCAAGGAAGTTGTCTTATAGGGGCTTTGTGCATAAGCCAATCTTCTGTGGAGATCTTCATGTTCTCTCAGATTTGAAGCCGGCTTTATATGCGTGTGATTGTGTTGTCGGGACCGTTGGGTTCTCTTTTCATCTGAAACTGAGGCAACAACAAGAGATATCTGTATGATAAAGAATGGTTCTTGGTCGAACAGATTGACCGAGGAGGAAACTGATATTGCAGCTCCATATCCTGAGTCGGAAGGGAACCAAACTGAGTTTCGGAGACGAATTATGCTGACAATGCTCGAATCAGAGAACAGAGCCAGACGCAGACCATCGGGACGGCCACTGCCCACTGTCCCGCAGATTCTCGAAGGCATTGAGCTGGAAGAAGTGGTCGATTGTCTGCCATCAGTTCACCAAGTCCTCAGCAATCGTGAGGCAGCCGATTCAGGTTCAGGCGTTGTCCAAAGATCTTCTAACAGACCAAAGCCATTGGTCAGTGCATCCCTTCATCTCTTTCTGCTCAGTGCCATTCTTTATGAGAAGATGAATGACTTACGGTTCTCTCATATCAGACGTTGGATGAAGCCAGTGTGGAAGCATTTGCAATCAACCGTTCTCCACATGGACAGCCCGCTAGAACCACGCGACTTCTTCCACCTCCTTACGGCTCATATCATCCACCCAGAGCTGCTTCAGTGGCTGCACATTCCGCTCATCCTCTCCTACAGCAGCCTCCGGCTTCCACCGCGGAGGGGTCGAGGCTGACGGCCGCACCGGCTGCTCCTGTCATCGTGGTGACCGATCCCGATGGTGATCAGCGAGCCCTAAGCACAGAAGACGATTTTCTCTTTCCAGTGCCTCCTCCGGTGTACTCCTCAACCCAACCAGGTATTCCTCTTCCCCATAAAGCCAAAGAACCCCGCGGACAAGCTTATGACATATTAGAGGAGTTCCGGGAGAGGCAACCCGGCAGATCCACAGTACAATCCTCCCACCTCTCCCCATATTGGCAGCCTCGGCCCGTCCGCAACTACTCGTCGTTTGTCGGAGGGTACCCGCAAGACAACGGGATGGGCCTCCGGGGTCTGTCCCCGTCCCCTCCCGGCAGTGAGGTCGTGACCGTGTTTGATGATCAGCCCGCTCGGACGGCGAAGTGCGACGTGTGCGATGGCCGCAACACATCCGGCATGAGCAGATGTACGGTGTGCAAGTGGCAGTGTTGTCACAATTGTACCATCCGCAATGGACTTCGCCGATCTCACATTGCCGGGAACGTAGTGCATGTTGCGCCGATCACGCGGGAGGAACTATTACAGAGCAGCACGGAAGCCAGTAGGTCGACAGGCAGAACAAAGAGAAAGAAGAAAACGAAAAAGGTGGATGGTGCAAGGGCGAGTACGAATGCGAGGAACAACCGCGGTTTGGAGTTCCAGGAGTCCCCGGTCAGCACTTCAACTTCAGTGGGAACAGCCACCGAAGCAAGGTACAAAGTGGAGGCAAGTGCATTGGAAAACCCTCATCCGCGCGCTGGTAGCTATGAGTCATTCGTCGATGGGGACGTTATAGTGCGAGACTTCGGGGCAGTGCCGGAAGCAGAAGGTACGGCGGCCAAGGCAGGTGCAAACTTGAACATCGCCGCTGGCAGGAACTGCGAACTGCAGCACATTCGCACATTTCCCAAACCCAGGCAGGGTCAGCGATTTGTCAGTGCAGCGCATCCTCGCTACAGCCACGAGCTCATTTGGGGTCCACCGGCTGGCATCGATGACGCCTTCACCCACAATGCAGATCGTGTTCACATCCCAGCCACTCCACCTGGTAGACCAGATTACAATGATCAGGAGTTGAAGGATGCTGGGGAGCTTCTTGCCTTCTCAACCGCGGCGACAGCGATAGAAGCAGTAGAGCGAGGTATGTCCCCGAACATGATGATACCCACAGTGCGGTACTCGATATCTAACAAGGTATACATCTCGCAGCCGGAGGTATTCCAGATAAAGGTCGCATTATCGAAGACGCGAGCGCATTGGCCGAGCAGGAAGTTGAGGAGTACAAGCAGGGCCGTGCTTTGGAAATTCTCAGGAGTATGAATTCGAACCAGCATCAGGAACTCGCGAAGCACGATGCTCTGCAGGTCGAAGTGGAAGGTACTGTGGCAGCCCGCACTGCTGCGCGTCTCAACCACTTTCTTGATTCCAGTCGCTAAGCGTAAGTGATCCCATCCCCATCGTTGGGATTCTCCGGCACGGATGCTTGCTTATGGTTCTCAAACAGACAGGTCTTTGCCCTCAACGTCACTTTTAGATTGGAGAAGCAGCTGTGGCTGAGCATGCTAGATCTAGTTTCGACAATAGAGCTGAATCTTTAATAAGTTTCTTGTTGATAAGGGTGCTGCTTTGATCGGAGACGGAACGGCTCGGGGATGATAAAGCGGCTGATGTGGGACGAGATATTATGGGGGGTTTTAAGCTGTGTACGTTAGGTTCTCAGGTTCATCCTGCAAAGCTTCTTATCGCTACAGAATCTAGTAATAATGCGCAAGATAGCACTGAAAATGCAATGTTATTGTACAAAAAGAAAAACAACAAGCTCCGAAAAGTAGAGAGGACGATGGGTTATAAGTACAACACAGGAGAAATCGAGGAGCCACTTCAAGCAGTACTGTGGCGGGGCCATACACATGCATTTCTTTCGTCAACGATCCCCGCAATCCCTAGTCTCAGGGATTTGACAGAGACAAGATCTAGGCCTTCTTGGCAGCAGCACGAGCAGCCGCATACTGCTGTCTCAGCTGGAGTAGCTTAAACGTCCGGGTTGGGCGCCAAACACGGCTGCCCAGGACCAATACCCAAGTGAGCAAGAGGAGACTTCCCGCCTGGTGAGCGGAGGCCAAGGGTGTGGGAACCAGATAAAGCAGGGTCGAGATACCCAGACCGACCTGGCAGAAGGCGAAAGCGACCACGCCGTGAACGCCTCTGCGGGCCGAGCGGCCCATCACGCGGTTCACCCTAGGGACCTTGCTGTAAGCCCACAGGGCCATAATGCTGGTGAAGGTAGTCATTGCCAGGATGCGGTGGTCAAGCTGGACCAAGGAGGGGTTCTCCAGCATGTTGCGCCACCAGAGATCCGAGCGATCCTCACGCTGGGAATAACGGGCATCCAAGAGTTCCTCCTTGGGAGGGGTAAGTCCATTGCCCATGTAGGGGAACTCATTGTAAATGAGACCGGCATCAAGACCGGCGACAAGGGCACCAGACATGGCGGTAACGAAGACCAGCAGAGCCACACCGGCCACGGAGCGACGGAAAACCGTCAAGTGCTTGGAATGGAGTTTCTTGAGTTGCTTCAGGCCCTTGTTCACATCGGATGCGAGGCGTTGAGAGCGCAGGATAGCGAGACCATTCCAGAGCATAGCAGTGTAGCAGACGAAGGCGGCGCCAAGATGCGCGGTGAGACGGTACTGGCTGACGCGAGGGTGGCTGCCGGGGGCGAAGAGGTCTTCCTTGAGTCCAGACGCAACCATCCACCAACCCAGAAATCCTTGGAAACCGATCAAGCCTGCGATACCAGCAAGGCGCAGAGCCATAGGTTTGCTGACCTTCCTTCTGGCGACAAAGTAGATAGCCGGAAGCACGAACGAGAGACCGACAAAGCGGCCCCAGAGACGGTGAATCCATTCCATGTAGTAGATTGACTTGAATTCGGAGAGCGTCATGTTCGGGTTCAGAAGCTGAAACTCGGGGGAGGCACGGTACTTGGCGAATTCGGACTCCCAATCTTCGTCGTTCAAGGGAGGGATGGATCCGGTGACGGGGCGCCACTCTGTGATACTCAAACTATATACCAAGTCAGTGTAAGCCTCCGCGGTCAATCGTTCAAAAGACACATACCCCGATTCCGTTAATCTAGTAAGGCCTCCGAATACGACAATACCAAAGACGCTAGCGGCACTGGCCAACAGCCAGTAGGCCACCACCTTGTGAGTGAGGATAGGAAAGAATCGTTTCGGTGCTTGCTCGGGTGCGGTGGCAGAGGCAGCAGACTGAGCCTGGGCGGACTGGGCGGGCTGGGCGGGCTGGGCGGGCTTCGAGGAACTGGCAGGCTTGGGAAATTTGGCAGACTTGGAAGGCTTGGAGGACTTGGAGGCATAGTTTCTCAGACTAGAGGCAAAGACACCCCTGGCTCTGGCGCGCAGAGAAATGGTATTGAGTGCACTTTGAGCATTGTCCGGCGCAAAGAACTGCTTGCGCAAAGCGGAAGTGGATGCATAACTCTGGGTTCTAATGAGGCATGGGCGACAGGTGAAGAATTCCTTTGACAATCGGGGGGCAAGACTCCGCAGCAAAGGTGCGGACGGCCCCAGAAACGCCATGGTGACGGGTGCCAGGAACAATTGGGACCTGATATGGATTGAGTCGCAGTGTTGATGAAAGTTGGCGGCCGATCAAAAGATCTTCGGAAGGCGGAGGCGGAGCGGCCGAGAGGCACTGTCCAATCAGATACGAAGGATTTGTCGCAAGTCGATCAGCCCATAGTTCGCTGATTGTTGACAGTTACGGGGTATTTGGATGAGCAAATCTTGTTCATTTGAAGTTTTTGTTATTGCTGCTTCTAGAGTGGCCAGTGTTTGATATCTAAAGCTCAGAGGTAGATGATTGTAGTAAAGCTCTGTAGAAAAGGTTACTTATCAGGTGCAAGCCCACCGGCCTCAGGCACAAAGTCTTAGACCCTGTAACTATACCGTAGTCCCTTTTCTACTCCGTACATGGTCTCAATCTGAACTTGTCTATTTCTATTCCGATATAGATTAAGCACAATCCACAATCCACAATCCGACAATCAGCTCAGAGGAATCACCCTCCATATCTCACAAATGGCTATTAGAAAGCCATCTCTTGGCCCTTGACAGTAATAAAACGACCACCAACAGACTCTCTTGTTGCGCCATCGATCTAAGTAGATAGCATGTTAGCATCGCCATGGCAGATAAGAAACGATTGACCACAAACCAGCTTGACTATCCCGTCCGCACATTCATCGACCTCACTAAACGCAGAATTCAGTCCAATACTCCTGGCAGCGGCATTGCCCATAGCGGTCTTGACGAATCTGCACACAACCAAGTCAATAAAGCAACACAATACACCAATACCATCACCAACACCACCCCCTCGTATCAAAACATAGTATCCCCAACTCACCCCGGGTGAATCATAAAGCTCACGAAACCCGGATTCTCCACATGAATCTTCCTCGTGATCCAATTCGCCGCCGCCTTACTGGCGCCATACCCCCCACCGGGGAAGTACTCCTCATCCAGTCCGGCGATGCTGCCCATGAAACTGCTAATAGTCACGAACTTCGGCTGCTGCTGCTGCTGGGAGCTCTTGCCCAGAGGCTTGAAAACCGCCTGAAAGAGACGAAGTATGCCGACGGTGTTGACGTCCAGGTGGCGCTGGACTTTGGACAGCGGGACGTCTTCCAGCCGGTAATCATCATCATAATAACCCGCATTGGCAACCACAACGTCGAGGTGATGAATGTTCTCCGCCTCCTGGAGGTATCGGACAGCTTCGTGGGCGTCGGTGTCCGATTGAGCGTCGATCTTGACTAGGATGAGGCGGGATCCTTCGCCGGCGGGGAGGGCGAGGAGAGTGTGCGCTGCAGCGGCGGAGGGATCGCGCACGGCGGCAATGACGGTGCAATTGGGGCGCGAGACGAGGATTCGAGCAAGGCCGTAGCCGATTCCTGTATTATTTTAGGTTGCATCATGGTCAGTGTACATACAGAGGACTGTGTGCGTCGAGGTACAGTACCCCAACAACAGCTCTAGGCGAGGGCAAGGGGAGTCGCGGCTCTTGCTTGTAAACATACCTCGGCTTGCTCCTGTGATCAGATAAATGGTCGATGTCATGACGATAATGGGTCTTGGTGATATGTTTCTTGAGTGACTTGTATGACTCTATGTAGTACTATTAGGAGAAGAGAAGATGTGGGCCAAAGCACGTCTTATGGAAATAGGAACATGGCTTATATACTTCAAAACCTCAGCCAACTAGCGTGCTTATGGTTAGACTGTTTTTAGATAAGCCACCGATTCGCACAGAACTACATCAGGCTTCATAATGGTACGCCTGAATGAACTGTCTCGAGACTGTCAACCCTCACTATGAGTTCGTCGATTCTCCTTGGTAGGAAAGGCCTATTTGCAAATGGTCCTCAAAAGATACGCTCAAATATGGACTACATGAAAGAAAATCATTGCTGAAATCGTTGAAGCACTAGTTCTTTTGTTTGTACAGTACATACCATGACGCAAAGCGCGAATTCCTAAGAACACCCAACACTCTTTTCCTAGAGGGTCATTCATACTGAATCATGACTAATTGAGGTCCCAAAGGATAAGAGCACAGAAGAAAGCAAGCAGATCTTAGGAGAAGTGAAGTTCGGATAAATGTGGGATCACATCTCAAGTTGATGTTCATGTCTAATTTGGATTTGTTGAAACTAGGTATGTGCAAAGTAGACGAATGCAAAGTCAAAGGAAGAAGCCTACTCCCAAACGTTAGAGAACAGATCATCAGCCCCGCCAAACCCGCCAGCCGGTTTGGAGGAGTTGGACGTATTAGATGTGTTATTAGAGGTAACGGTAGTCGAAGAAATTGGTGCCGCACTGGTCCAACCACCGAAGTCCTCGTCAGCGGCGACTGTTGGGGTTGACTTAGAAACCGCAGCTGGCGACGTCGGCGCTCCCCAGCCACCACCAAGATCATTGGCGGTTAGGGTGTCCGGTATCTTCATCATCGAAGATGCAGCAGATGGTGCCGGAGCAGGAGCAGGCGTACTCCAGGCATTGCCTCCCCACGGGTCAATGCTGGAAGGCGGAAGCGCGCTAGCAACGGAGGCCGTTGGGGGCGAGAAGGCCGGTTTCGGTGCTGGGGCAGGCGCAGGGGCGGGAGTAAGGTTGAACGCGGATTTCAATTCGTTCTGTGAATTGGGAGCAGACACTGGAGGCGGAGGTGCAGCGGCCTTTGGTGGAGGGGAAGAGAAGCCGAGCAGATCATTTGAGAATGAGGACGGCGGTGGGTTGGGCTTGGACGGAGCAGCGGAAGCGAAGCTGGTAAATCCCGAATCAAAGCCATTCGAGGAGAAAGACGCATTCCGGGATTGGGGCTTTGCTGGTGGCAGAGTAGGAGAAGTAAGGCTGTCGAACAGACTGCCGCCTCCCCCAGTACCAATGGAGAGAGTTGGTGAAGAGACCTTTGGAGCCGCTGGGGTAGACTTCATGCTGGCGAAATTTGCAAGATTAGCGAATGGCGAAGACTTCTCAGCCGGTTTGGCAGGCGGGGGAGAAGTGGTGGAGGGGATGCTCAGCCCGCTGAAAGCATCGGTCAAACCACCGAAGTTGGATGATGATGCCGAGTGGGGCGGTGGGGAAGCCAGATCTCCGAAGGAGGACGTGCGCTCATGCTGCATCGGGGCAGGCGTTGGCTTCGAATATAGGGATAGGATGGATTGCTTCAGATCAGGGCGAGACATTCCGGTTGAACCAGTAGGTGTGGATGCAGTGCTAGCCGGACGGCTGGTTGGCGCAGGTTGTGTGCTGCCGAAAAAGTCGAGTCCCAACAACGAATCTCCGGGACGGGCAGCCGGCTTAGCAGGGGGCGCAGACTGGGGCTGCTTGGGAGCCGCTCTAGTTGCAGGCTCCGTTGTACTGGGGCGCGCGGGAGGAGAGATATCGTCACCGAAGAGGTCGACGGAAGCTTGAGGACGATGATGGACGGCAGGTTGACTGGCCGTCGCCACCCGCTGGGATGCGGAGCGCTCAAGCTTTGCCTTCTCCTGGACAACTGCGAGGGGCTGGTGGACACCGAAGTCAGTTATCAATCCAATCCCTGGGGTACTCTCCTAGTCTCTTACCACGTCGTCATCACCATCACTTAGGGTCGAGGGATCGGGCATTGGACCATCCATAACCCATCTCTTCGACTCATACTTGGTTCTGATGAAGTTCTCAATCTTCCTGTTGTCGTGGTGTTTGTCAGACAAAGTATCTCCGTGAGCGATGGAGGGGTTCCGCTTACGCTTCCGAGGGGACGTGGCCGGGCGCCAACTTGGCTTCCCAGTATCTGTCGGTGAGAATTAGCTATCTGTAAGTCAATGCGATCCCAGAGAGAGTGGGAACACATACTTGTTTGCCCTAGCGTTACCCCATTTAACAACACTCTGAAGTTGTTCGTCCGTCCATGAATCAAGATCTACGGACTTGACCCGACTGATATGCGTGCCCATGCCCCGGTGAATTCCCGAGCAACGGATACAGATGAAAATACCCAGATTCCATGATGCCCAGCGCGGGTCTATAAGCAAGGTATATTAGCCTTTCCGGACTTCCGAATTTCCTTGCATTGAGTGCACGGTGCAGGGTGAAAGAAGAAAAGGGCCGGTAACCCAAAAGTTCCGAAAGGTGGTCACTTACGCTTGTTGCGCTTGCAATCAGCACATGTCTTGTTTTGTTCAAGTTTCAGCAAGCTCTTAATAACCTGTTGGTTTTGAGCAGCCTGAGACGGCGTGGCGCGTCGAGACATCACAGCAGAGGTCGCAATATCAATCAAGAGCCCGGGGTTAAGTAACAGGACTCAATCAAAGAGTTCAAAGGGGAGTTGAATCACGGACGTCAATCGGCACCAAGTGGCGGGATGCGGTGGGCGTCGGCCTGAGGCACAAAGGCGGTGAGTACCCAATCTGGTCCGTCGCACGTGCCAGATCAGCTCTTGATATGTCCGAGACCACATGACATGCAGATCTATAGCTACAGTGACTATGCAATTATCCAACCTGCTTCAACCCCGGGCCTGTAGGCGTCTATGAGTGTGCAATCCTACGTGCCGCTGTACCCTGTCACTAAGAGCAAAATGGATTATATCATTCTCACAAGCTCATGGTAATATACTTCTGGACCTCCAATGGCTACGTATCCCCCAAGTTGGGAAGCGCATTGAGTTTAGGTACGGTGCAGTACATCATCCGTTCTATAAGATATCTACGACAGTGTCGCAGCAAACCACTGAGACATTAGGCAAGCTGGAAAGGAACGAGAAAATAGGGGAAGAGCAGTCGTATACAGAAGCTATTAGTATGTTGACTTTGCAGAATACAACAGAGCCCTTTCTGACAAGGGCTACTTGTACAGTCGATAAAGTTCCGATTTCCATGAACCCCATGCCAGCGCCCTGACCAGCCCTCTAGACTGAAAGCTGTTAACTAGCGGGACAGAATAACACTGTCTCACAGACTCTCACCTACCCAAATTCTGGAACTCAAGAGCAGTAAACAATCACTCCAGATTACCATCACCCACGCATCGCGCCAACGGATAGGTCTCACCCAGGCAAGTCGTCACCACTCCCTTAACCCAAGACAGCGTCCCTCCCTCAAGGTTTAAGCTCGCGTCGTTGAAGGAATCGGCCTGGTAATACTCGAATTGCCCGCTCCCCGGCTGGCCAGTGAAGACATAGCCTCTTTTTCGATGGGTCAAAGGGTTGCTCACGATCGCTCCCCACTTGTTGGCGGGGATGGTCATGGTGACCGTACCAGTTACCGTGCTGGTTGTTGTCTCCTGATAGCTGATGCTGGTGGACGCAGACAGGAAGTCCTTGACGAGAGTGAAGTCGGCGGACGTGCCTATGGTGATGCTATTGGCAATCGACTGGCCAGCCTGGATGGCCACCGTGGCGGCAGCCTGGTTGGCGTGCACGATGGTCGACATGGCCACATCCCATCCGAGGAAGTCGAGATCAGGGAGCGGTATGATGAGCTCCGTGCCGGATCCGCGCTTCGTGAGGTTGGATGGGGATGTGTTGGATTTGATCAGCCGTGGAAAGGTGTCATCGGTTGCCTCCGGGGAAAGGAAGGTGAGGCCTTGCAGGTGCGAGGCCAACTCAGCCTTCTTGACGGTTGTTGTGGTGTCATTGCTCAGGAATATGACCGCCTCGTCGGGGCCACAGACAGCTGGCTGGGAGGGAATGGCCGTCGCAAGACATAGCGTTTCAGAGAGAAGTGGAAAGAGAGGAAGAACCTTCATGATTGATTGGAAATATATGCGAAAGGGGAAAAAAATCATGAAAGGGGCAGGCAGTGCAATATTGAATGAGCTGTATCTTTGAACAATGAAGACTGGCAGGTATTTATATGCACGCATTGTGTACACAGGTAGTATCTATCACGTTTGTCAAATCTCATAGAAACCATACACTGGGACATACAGAATATGGTTCTTACCGACCATCGGAGTAACAGGACTCCATTGGAGTGCCGCTGGGGACGATCAGCACGAGTTCAATCCTCCGAAAAAAGGGCCGAAGAAATCAGGGATCGACAGGCGTCGGACGCGAGAGATAGATTGAGTATCCCATCAGACACTGCATGATGCTCGACTACACGAACCGCTCCCGGGCCCACTCGCGGAACCTTAATAGATGAGTTTGTTTCTCCGCCATTTCAACGGTCCCGGAAGTATCTGGTGCAATTATTCGTCCGATGTTGCAGCCAAGTGATCGTCGGTTTGGACTTAGGCTGAGACAGGAGATCCATGTTTATACATAGTCCTCATAGTCCTCAGCCCCAGATTAGGCGGCAGGAAGGTGGGACGTGGTCTATCAGCGAGGAAGAACGAGTCCGACTCTCCCCATTAGCTGTCACAAGAACATTTCCAAGGATATTGTGATCATCATCGTCGATAGATAGAAGAACCTTGGCAAGTAGTCTCGAAGTCAAGAAATGTGCTCTAAAGAGTGGTTGCAACTCAATCTGCGGAAGAACATCGGAAAATTCGACCATGGCAAAGGATCGTTGGATGCGAACTGTGATGATCTTCAGTGATTGCTAGGATTGTGGCAGGCGACAGAATAACCATATATTGAAGGACGTCCTATTCTCCTATACGACAGTGGCAGAGCGCAACACAGAAATCACATAACATCTATCAGTCTCTCTGCCTTCCATACTCAAGCTATCTTCTTACCTACTTGCACCAACCAACGGAACGATGAAGCAATTTATGACTCTAATCGTGGCTATCATGGCCACAGGGTAAGACCAGCCAACTCCCTCTTACCCTTCCCAACACTCCATCACTAACTGTCGACAAGAGCCGCGGCCGACCTCCACTACACGGGGCTTTGCTACGACTCTCCCAGCCAGGATGTGGTAAGTCGAGCATTACCATCTCCTTCAACTAGAAATTTCTCAATTTTCTGATCCGGAATAAACAACGCATAGAAAGTATCCAACAAAGCCGCCACAGAGAAGGCCTGCACATATTACAAGAACCGTAATACCGGCAGCAAGCAATGGGACCAGTGCCCAGACTGCACGCTCGAAAACGACCAAAGCCTGCTCTACTACTGCAAGTCCGAGGGTCAACACATCGGGGGTGATGAGTTGTCCTATTACTGTGGTCTCGCCGGAGCATCCGGTAGTCTAGCCTGGTAAAGGGTGGATGGAACCCCTCCGAGTCGTTCATTTATACAGTACACAAGCCGAATCAGGTTGTACATAATTGCGATATATTGCAATAATATCATCATCATACAACTGTAATAGTGTCAGTATATCCCAGTAAGAAAAATGTCATCCTCGCCTAAGACATTCCCAAACCAATGCCCCCAAACAGCCAAAGCTCTCAACAAAACTCCCTCCACAAACACCCCCCCCCCCCCCCCCCCCCCCCCCCCCCCCCCCCCCCCCCCCCCCCCCCCCCCCCCCCCCCCCCC
>WOUI01000252.1:0-50217 GCA_012184565.1 Aspergillus floridensis | reverse complement strand
TGAGTTAGTCTTATGGATTCTATACTGCCCCTGTCGTAGTACTTCAGCTTCTTCCACGAAAAATGCAGATACTCAGCATAAAAGCCCCCAATATCCCCCCCCCCCCCCCCATCCATACCCATACCCATACCCATACCATACTCAACTCACAACACCACCACCACCACCAAACAATCATCTCCCCCCAAAATGCCAACCATAAACCTAATCTAGCTACATCTCTTCACACCCACCTCACAGCCACAACCCACCCCAAAACAATCAACATCTACACCCAACCCGAAGACCCAAGCACCATCTACCACCTCCACGAGGACCCCACCACCGCAACCCAAGCTGCAATTGAATTCGCCCACAAATCCACCCACAAGATCGACCTCGACCTCCCAGCCCAGAATCCCCCACTGACCGCCCCTGTTTTCGCGATAGGTCGGTACTTCATCCGACGTGGCCAAGGCACCGAGTTCCAGCGGACGTTTGAGGCGAGCAAAGCCCATCTTGAGGCGTTTACGGGTCCGTATCCGCTGGTGGGCGGGTGGGTTGCTGGGGGTGAAAGGGGTGATGGGGAGGATGCAGATACAGACGGGGCAGCGGAGCTTGTGAGGATTAAGGAGTTTATGGAGGAGGCGGAGATTAAGCATGCTGTGAGGTGGGAAGTGGTGTCTGAGGGTTGTGGTTGTTGTGTTGTTATTGTGGAATTAGGGCATTGTGCATATTAGGTGCTGTAGTGGTTAAGGATCTCTACTCTTACTTATACGGTGTGGTACTTTGCTCAGCGTGATATTATGCGTTAGAACAGTGCTAGACAGCACAAGGCAAATCCACGACTAATTGCGTGAAATACTATGTACTGTACATCATGCATCGAGGGTCACGACAAAACTATAAGCTCCAAACCCTTTACAAGGACAGGCTAAGTTCGGACTCAGGGGGGCCCCATTCAACCAGACTCGCCTCTTCCTCCGTCTGCGACGGCAAAGCAACCGCATCGCCCTTATCCATATCAACATCTTCACTCTTAAAAACACCGTCTTCAGCAAGTCGTACCGCAGCAACACCAGCCAGCTCCCCAATAGAGGACCCGCCCAAAAATCGTAGCATCGGGAGTTCAACCCCGACCTCCTTCACAAACCATTGCCGCAACCCAATGGCCATCAACGAGTCCACCCCCATCTCGCTCAACACGTTATCAGGAGTCACGGACTCCTCATCGGGGAGACACAGTTTCGAGCGAACCTCCTCAATGAAGCCCGTAGTGATTATCTGTATCGCGTCGTCGATGCCATTGGCTTCTGTCAACTGTACTTTCATCTCCACGATGTCCTTACGGACGCATGCTCCACTAGAGGGGCGTCCACTCTGATCAATGAAGCCCCACGCTCTTGGATTCCGGAACCATATTGCGTCAGGATGTTTGGCGGCATCCACAAACTCGAACCCCGCGATGATATCTGCATTTCTGCCCGCTTCAACCCGTCCAGCAAGGATTGCCTCCGCCATAAGTTCATGCACATCATTTTCAGACAGCTGTGAGCTGCTACTGCCCATTGTTTTCTGAAGGATGTCATGCAAAGCAGAATCTGCGCGGGCAAGATAGCCCACTCCCTCAATCGATGTCGGGTGGATTATGCTTCCCACTCGATTCTGCTCGCGTCGCCGCTGGATAAGCGCAGACATGAAGTGGGTAGCTGCTGAATAGGCCGCCTGGCCGATGTTGCCCATAGGTCCGGCGGCTGACCCAAAGAGGATGAAGAAATCCAGATCGAGGGGACCGAATATCTCATCAAGAAGAAGGCTTCCTTGCACCTTGGGGCTAAGTACTGATTGAAAATCTGAGAAATTGATATTGGCGAATAATTGGTCCTTAAGTATCATCGCACCATTAATGACTCCCCCTATTGGTGGTAGCTGGGCAGAGAATGTATCGTATGCAGAAGTCACTGATACGCGACTCGTGACGTCCCTAGAATATCTGGTCAGTAGCTATCAGCGAGAATGTTGAAGAAAACCGACATTATAAAAGGAATCACGCGAGCCCCCAAACTCGCCATCTCCCCAATCCACAGAGGGTCGATCTTGGGGAATCTGCTGCTCATGACAACACACCGCGCACCTCGATGAACCATCCATCGGCAGACCGACTGGCCCAGACTTCCAGTCATTCCAACAAGGAGATATGTTTTGTCTGGTGATAATCTTACCGCCGAACTTGCAGTCTGAATTTCGACTGGGATTCTATCATGCACAGTCCAATCTACGACTGCTTGACGGGAAAGATCTGTATGCATGCCGTGAATGTCACGAAGAGAAATTAGATCAGTCGCTTCGTCTGCCTCCATTGCTTGCAAAGCAAACCCATATGCGCTCAGGAACGTCTGGCTCACAGCGACTGGATTGCTGAGGCTCGTGATGCTTGAAGACCTCCGACATACGTTGGTCAGCTTGACTTGAGCAACATCCTCTGAGACAACCGCTGCGATTCGAGAGAACAAGTCAGGCTTGCCTTCTTCAAGCTCAGCAATGACGGACAGGTCAGAAGGTAAAATGCGCGCGAGAGAGCGCACTGATTCATTGTTATGAATGAACAACGAGTGCTTTTCCGGCGAGGCCACAAAATCGCCAGTACTGAAATAGACTTGCATCTGTCGCACAGCACCCAGAGCCGTGAACACTTCCTGTTTCAATCTGCTCATCGATTCGAGCCCATGAATCAGGACCGACATATTAGGTATTCCAGAGCTCAGTACATTAATGGCCATGATTGCTGCAGCCATCCTATCCAAAAATGTGGGCTCCACAGCTTCAGGGAGATGCTCCGGCATCGGAAAGCAATAACTCAGAGGCACAGAGATCAATGAAGCTTGCTGCGACGATAGGGCAAACCAACGTGTCCGGTCACTCGTATCGCGGCCTATCACCAAGTAGAGATATCCAGCACCTTCCACATGATAAGCGTTCAATGTTGAGTAGCTCGCATCAAGCCAGCGCTGATGAGAGGTATCTCGACAGCCGTCACCCTTGCTGCCTGCTCTTTCAGACAAAACAAATTCTCGACGCCGATTTGAAGGTGGAACGATATGCACCACCGATTGATGCAAATTGGCGTACCCGTTTAGTCTGCGCCGACCAGCTATGTACCGATTATTCATTGCGTCGCTAAGTTGAAATCGTGGAATCTGCAATGTGCCATTGACGAGCCTTAACTCCGGCTCAATGCTATGCACGCGATCTAAAAGCGTGAAGTCATTGTCTCCAGTGGTATGAGACAGTCGCAAGAAGATCGTAGCCAGTCCCGGTGCAGTAATCTCAGCTCGATCAGGAACATTTAGGTATTGGCAGAGGAGCTGCGGGTTCTCGTATGCAACGCAGTTTATGATTCCCTTGGCCATCGCCCAGTATGGATCCTGGCTCTCGTGTCCGGCAGTCACCCAGAGAAGCCTGCTGGCATGATTCATTAGCGCCTTGAGTCCACCCAGACGCTCTTCCGTGAAGTCTTTATAACAAGAAAATTCGAGATCCGTCAAGACTAGAACATGTAATCTGGATAGGTCTTGCTGATCCAGCACCTTTAGTGTCGATGCAACGACCACACGAGAGAAAAAGCGAGCCAGAAGCGCCTCAAGCCCAGATACAAGACTCGCAGTCGCGTTTGTTGCACCTCCAACGATCCAAATATCGCTATCGAGGCGGCCTGAGAACGTCCATGGGTTACGCTGAAGCATGATTGCCTCATTGGTAGCTTGCGAAACAAAGGTCGAATTTAACTCAAGTTCATCGGCAGGTGAAATTGCTTCGAACCCACCAAAACCATTCTGCTGAAGTAGCTTCTCCCAATCCTGGATACTTAAAATTGGACTCCACTGGCGAACACTGTCGTCATCTTGCCACCACTTTGCAGTACCACAATTTGCCAGCATAACACGACTGATATCGAGGTTAGTTCCTTCCCGCGCAACTAGATAACCACCAGTTTTGAGCAAGCGCCGGATATTCACCATAGTCTCACGAAGCCTTTGGGATTGGGACAGAGAGTTAGCAGCAATAATTATATCATATCTTTCATTCTCAAAGCCTTGTTCAACCAAGCTCTCTTCAACATCAAGTCGTTGCAAGATCAGTTTGGTGTTATTATCGCCGGCGAACGTCTCATATGCCTCTGAGAGCCGAATTGCTGATGTGTCTGTAATGGTGTATGATTGGTAAGAGCTGCCAATCTTATTGAGAACGGATTTTGTTGTTAATCCACTCCCTGCATTGAGCTCTAGGATTTTCGCTTGAGGATAGCGAAAGACCAACTGTCCGACAAATGTTGCAAGCTCAGAGCTACTAGGGCCACTTTCAAAAGGATCTAGATACAACCTTCTAGGTTGAAAGTCATCATTGTCGTGGCAGAGTGGTAAAGGGTTGAAGACTCCCTGCAGCATGCTGGACAAATTCTCTCCAGCTACCCGCAAACTGTGCCATCCCGGACTTGTTTCATCTGTGACATCTAGCACTTCGTCGATGGTGTCATCCAACCACTCAGGCTGATAAATAGGATGCGTGCCATCACGAGTCATCTGCAAGATCCTTTCCATCCATTTTATCACACTTGCACGGTACGGATCCATACGCGCATAGTCTAGTGCTGTAAGCGTTTCCAAGGCGTTCTTTATGTAAAGTAGAGCACACTGCTCCGCGCAATACAAGTTTGATTCGGTCCCTGGGTCTGCACCAGTCTTCCTTGGCACAGTATGAGGCACAAGTGGTCCCCAGACGATCTCAGAGAAGATGTTGCGATCATCAGGGACGGCGAGTGGAGCGACCTGAAAGCCTTCGATGAGAAAGACGCCTTGACCCACGTTATTGTAAGTGTGAATATCCGCCTTCGCTCTGTCGACCGTGTCCTCAAGAAGAACAGTATCAACAATCAAATCCTGGGTTTCGTTCAACAATTCTGCTCGGCAGAGTAGTGGATTCATGACAATATGCTCTATGTGTACGGGCACACTTGGTGTCTGTAGCTTTACAGCAGCCAGCATACCATGAAGACTAGAGTCCATGACTGCTGGATGCAGCGTTGACGATGATGTGTTATTGCAGGAGACGACACCTGTCGACCCATTCGATTGGCGGGCAACAGCTTTGAGGCCTCGGAATGCACCACGGTAGTCCAGACCGAACTTCTCCAAGCCGGCATAGAAGCTGTCGATGTCCACCGGTCTTGTGAAAGGCGTTGGCATCCGTCGTGGAGGTAGTGCCATTGCGTCTGTTTCACCGAGGGAAAGCGTGGTTCTCCCCGAAGCGCAGACCTTCAAACTTCCTCCAATACTGGCATAACAGGTAAACGTGCCCAGAATTTTATGATCCTTCATGGAATCCTGCTCGACCTTGAAGATGACTTCAACACCTTGGGGGTTGTCTGGGATGTTGATGGCGCGCTTGATGTGCATTTCATCGATCTCGAACAAGCGCAAACACTGTCCCCGAGTCATGGTGAGGGCCGCCTCGAGCATCATGACAATGTAGCCTGTGGCAGGAAATATGACCTGAGATTGCACTCTATGATCATTCAGCCATACCAGCTCTGTCCGACTAAGGAAGTTCCGCCATCGCCATTCATTCTCCGCAGTCTCAGGACTTAGTGCCCCCAGCAGATAATGTGTTGGCTCAGCACGGTGCAGACGGGCGTTGGTCAATCGTGACATAGCCCAGTAAGAACGCGTATGATCGAAAGGGTAGGTTGGTAAGTCTTTCAAAAAATGGCAATCATGATCAAGGTCGAACAGCCTGATAAGTTTTTGAGTCTCGAGACCCGGTAGCTGATGATCCCAGAAGAGTGCGATGGCGTTGGCAATGGAGTCGACACTATCAATGTCCCGATGAGCCAGGCCAACATAAGACGACAGCTTGGGATCAGTTTGCTGAAAGTCAGACAGGATCTGCAAGATCGGACCTTGGAGCGTTGGATGTGGGCCAACCTCCACCATCATATCCGAACTCGCAAGGCCAGAAAGCATAGCTTGAACAGCCTCGCAAAACAGAACAGGGCGAAGCATATTTTCTGCCCAGTATTCATGGCAGACATCATGCCTCTCAAGGCTCTTTGCATGGTATACACTGGAGTACCATGGCACACTGGGCGGTCGATACTTGATATCGCAGGCTCTGACAGCACAAAGATACGACTCAGCACAAGGCACCATATGGGGAGAATGATACGCCGTATCGACTTTTAAAGAACGTGCTCTGATGTTCAAGCTCTGCAAGATCCATTCCAGGTCCTGCACCGCATCCGCATCACCTGAAAAGGTCACACTCATGGGAGAGTTGCTGGCCGCCACCACAATTCGACCGCTGAAACCACCATCTTCACAGAGGAAAACTGCATCCTTCCAGGACATCGCCCCCGCTAGCATTGCCCCCGGCTGTCCACCCCTGCTCATGCGTTGGTGGGTCGCCCAGCCTCGCAAATATGCCAACCTAATTGCATCCGATGCTGAGACTACGCCAGCTGCGTATGCTGCAGCGATTTCACCGGAGGAATGCCCAACAACAGCAGAAAAGGCTACTCCCAACACGCGGAGCAGATTGACCTGAATGATCTGAATGGCAGCTCGTAGGGTTTGTGATACTAGTGCCTCATGGATCCGAGAGGTATCTTTGGGGGCCGAGAGTTCTTGTGCTAGCAAGAAGTCAGGGCGATATTGTGGCGGAAGGGAGGCCAGTGATTCTTGCAGCTCTTCCATCCATTTTAGGGCTTGCGAACTTCGAGATATGAGGTCCCAAAACATCTGCGGGTACTGTGCGCCCTGGCCGGTGAATATTCCAACAACTCCCTTGGAAATCGCTCGGTGCTTGGTGGTGGTCTCAGCTGAGCTACGATGTTGGAGCTCGGTCTGGAGCTTGGTCTCAAGATCGCCCAGTGAGGATGCTGTCAGGATGAGACAATGGCTCATAGGAGATCGGTGATGCATCAACGACTCTGCTAAGGCAATGAGGTCGGTCTCAGGGTGTTCTCGTAAGTATTCAATATGTCGGTGAAGTAGGTGGGTCAAAGACTTTTCTGTGGCTGCGGAGAAGACGAGTGGCAATAATGGGGGTAAAGGTATCTTTGGCAGATATGGCATCGGAGCGGCATAGCTCTCAAGAATGACATGTGCATTTGTACCGCCGAATCCAAAGGAGTTGACCGAGACTCGCCGCGGTACGCCGGGAGCCAGAGTAGGCCACGGCACCGCTTCAGTAGGCACTCGCAGATGGGTAGTGTAGGGTGCGATGCTGGCGTTGATGCGACTGAAGTGCATATTAGGGGGAATGACACCATGCTGGACGCATAGGGATGCCTTAATAACGCCGGCTAGACCCGCCACACTCTCCGTATGGCCGATGACCGTTTTGATAGAGCCCACATACAGAGGGTTCTGCGGCCGGGAACTCTCCTCGAACAGGGCATCGTATATCGCCGTTGCCTCCTGAGGATCGCCAGCCTGAGTCCCAGTTCCATGGGCCTCGAAGTACTGACACCGATCATCCGGACGACTCTTAGGGTCCAGGCCAGCGCTGGCATAGGTCGACCGAATCAACCTCGACTGGGCCGTCCACGAGGGCATGGTCAGACTCATACTGCGGCCATCCGCGTTGACCCCCGTCGCACGCACGATACATTCTACGGGATCACCATCCCGTATTGCATCGCTCAACCGCTTCAATACCACGGCGGCAATACCCTCTCCTCGGGCATACCCATCGGCTTCCCGATCCCACATTCGACACCGACCAGTCGATGACAGCAACCGCAACTTGGAAGCAGCAATAAACTCCCGCGGGCTGAGGATAAGGTTACTCGCCGCCACGACGGCGACAGGGCAATCGCCCTTCCGCAAGGCATCCACCGCCTGATGCATGGCAACTAGACTCGACGAGCAAGCAGTATCTATGGTGATGGAGGGGCCATGCCAGTCGAAGAAGAAGGAGATGCGGTTAGACAGCATAGAAGCAGCCCCGCCGGAGGAAGAGTAGGTCGGGATATCGTCCCAGTCGTTCGTGATAATGTTGCTGTAATCTGTGTTCATCAGGCCGCAGAAGACGCCCGTGTCCGAGTCCTGTAGAGTCTCTATGCGCAGACCTGCTCGCTCCAGGGACTCGTAGACTACCTCCAGCAGTAGTCGTTGCTGAGGATCCATGGCCTCGGCTTCGGTGGGGGAGATGTTAAAGAAAGAAGCATCGAACTGCTGGATGTTCTCGGACAGGAAGTAGGATTCCGGGGCATTTCCCGTACCGTGGTGAATCCCTGGGTGATAGAATGCATCGTGGCTGAAGCGATTGCCGGGGGTCTTAGAGGAGAGGTTGCGAGGAGAGTGAAGAAGGTCCCAGAGCTTGGAAGGGGAAGAAGTTGAGCCTGGGAAGCGGTAGCCCGTGCCAATAATGGCAATCGGTTCGGGAAAGCAAGGCATGACTGTAGCCTATAGAGGTAGGAAGTACACAACTATACACCACTTGGTCTCAAACCAAGTGTATGGAAAGAAGAAAAGAACGAGGTATTATACTCAAGACGGAGTCGGTTCCTCAGCGTGGAGTTAAGTGCATGTTCTCGACCCTCTTTCTGTCTGTCCTTCTTTCTATCAACCAATCGATACAAGATGCCCTCCTGGTCTGCAACTCGCATACAGCAGCAGGCTGTCGCGGAAACTATATCCATCTCGCTTATACACTATCTCGAGGATTCTGGCTACCGAACGAGTCATCATTCTCTGAGCAATGAACAGCCTCGTTTGAGTGGGGGCGAGGATATCATAGCTGAAACCAAGGAAAGATGCAAGCTGGACGCCTATCGGTTGCGACGATGTACAATACCACTGTGCATTGTTACTTACCTCGAAAAAGAGTGATGAGTGCGTGATGACCATCCAGGTGCAGATGATTCCAATCCATTACATGCACTGTACTAAATTAGTGGCAGCCTTAGCACGAACGGGATTATCTACTCCTCCCCTCACCATTGGCGGGGTTGCCCTCGAGTCAGTCCCCGACACCAAAGCCCCAGGAACCCCTCTCACCATCGCGTGGGAAGGCTGAGTCCTGCCTTTGTGTCTTACTTCTTCCAAGTTTCCAATCAGCCGGGCTGATTGGGGAAATAGTTCCGACGCCAACGCCAACACGAGGGGGAGATAGAACTATAAGCCAAGCTGATAATACGAGATCTTGCAAAAGGGGACGCAATCTCTCTGACAGATGACGTAGCGTCAGCTCAGGATGGAATTGCTTCCCGGCATAAGCTGGATCGTGTTGTCGATTGCCTATTGTCCGGCGGAGGTGGTCCAGATGCATGGTCTGGAGGCGTTTGCTAAGGATGATTGAGGTAACAATTTGCGAACGACTTCCTGAGTGAGCAGACGGAGCAGACTCAGCAGACTTAGTAGCAAGCAATAGCTAGGCTAAGTGGTGGGAGAAAAGAGGGGGTTAAAGCGACAGTGGCTGGCTGCGTACAGCCCTAGTATACTTGCTTCCATCCACATCCTTCCAAATGCATTCAGCCACCAAGCAGCACGAGTCTGCCTCGATTGGTGTGACAGATAACGGTTGAGGTGAGGACATCTTTTTTTTTGCTTTTTCTTCTCAATCTCATAGGCAATGCGTCTGACTTCTGCAGCCCATTCTTTGACTCGGGGGCGAATACCCCAATTGGTCTCGAGTAAGCCCAAGGCTCAATAGCCGAGCTTTCAGCATGCAAGCGACAATAGGTATCGAGGGCTTTAAAGCAGCCATTGCACATGCATTCCTTCCAAAGCATATCTGATCGGTGTGCAAATATGGATGTAGTGTCTTTCGCCTTCAACGGTCCGGTCGAGTACGACCAGACCCGACCTCTGTACATTGACGCTCGAGATCCCTCGCGCAGTCTGAATGCTTATCAACTCAAGCATCTCGTGCAGACCCTGGTGGCCGGATTGAAACGCCATGTCGAGCCCGGGGATGCGGTCTTGGTTCATCTGGGCAACAACGTGAGTATAGTACCAATCGACCTGTCCCTGTCCTCACAACTGCCTGTATCCATGACTGACAGCCATACCACTCCGCCAGTTCGCCCACTCAGCCCTTTTCTTCAGTATCCTCGGCGCAGGGAATGTCTACATCGGCGCCGGCGCCGACAGTCCCCCGCTGGAACTGGACAACGTGCTCAAAGCAGGCGAACCCAAGCTGATCATCACCACCAGCGCAACGCTCACCACCGTGCTCGAAGTCACCTCAGCGCGAGGTATCGCAGCGAACCAAGTCTGCGTCTTCTCCGAGGACACCATCCTGACTTTCCTCCACAGCCCCGATACCCTCACCCAAGAAAAGCCACCGATCACCAACACCACCACCACCACCACCAACCAACCCATCCCGCTAACCACCCTCCTTGCCCACGGCACCAGCCCATGGACCCCCCTCACCGCAACCCGGGCACACACCACGCCAGCCTCAATGTTCTGCACCAGCGGGACCAGCGGACTCCCCAAAGCCGCGATCCTCTCGCACACCAACATGATCACGCACCACCTCAGCGGCCACTACCCCACCCCAGACCCGACAACAAACCGCCTAATCGCCATCCCAATGCACCACCTCTACGGCGCGGTGTGGACGCACATCTTCCCGATCCGCTACGGCTCGCCCGTCTACATCCTGCCGCGCTTCGAGATCCACGCCTTCCTGCAAGCCATCCACACCCACCAGATCACCAACACCTACCTCGTCCCGGCCATGGTGCACATCCTGACCCAAACCACTCTGCCCATCGGGCCAAAACTCGCCTCCCTCCGCTACTGCCTCGTCTCCGCCGCCCCCATCGACGTCCCCACCCTCGACCGGCTGCAATCCCTGCTCACCCACCCCTCCGCCATCGTCACCCAGAATTGGGGCATGACCGAGACCGGCCTCGTGTTTCTCTTCCCGGCCACGGATACCGTCCACGACAAAGCGAGTATTGGCCGTGTGCGCGGGGACGGGGTCGAGGTGAGGCTTGTTGATCCCAGGGATCACGGGGCCGTCATCACGGAGGACGGGATGGCCGGGGAGATGTGGGTCCGTGGGCCGGGGATCTTTCTGGGGTATAAGAATCGTCCAGACAGTAATGATGACAAGGAGGAAGGGGGCTGGTTTCGGACGGGGGATATGGTGTTTCGGAAGCAGGGGCTGTATTATTTGTTTGGGAGGGTGAAGGAGATTATCAAGGTTCGGGGGTGAGGTCTCTCTCTCTACCCCTCGTCTTTTTCATGGCTTCAGAAGAAGGTATGCGATTGGGGTTGGGTGCTAACAAGTGTGAGTGTGGGTGTGCAGGTATTCTGTCGCCCCCGCGGAGATCGAGGATGTGCTGGTCCAGCACCCCGGCATCGACGACGCGGCTGTACTCGGGGTGCAGGCGGGTGATGGCAGTGAGACGGAAGTGCCCAGAGCGTTTGTGGTGAGGAAGACATCGGCATCAACTAAAATCACGGTTGAGGATGTCTATGACTTTGTCGTGGGCCGGCTGGCGAGGTATAAGGCGCTGGATGGGGGGGTGGTGTTTGTGAGCGAGATTCCCAGGACGGCAACGGGGAAGATTCAACGGGCCAAGTTGGGGCAGATGAATACGCAGAGGGAGAAGATTGAAAAGCTGCTGGCGGCGAGGAAGGTTGCTGTCGAGGTTGTTGGGTAGGTAGGTGCCTGAGTTAGTGAACTGGTATAGATGATATGCTACATAGGTTGTTTGTTTTGCATCTGGTTTTGTGAATAACAGTGGTTTTGGTTGTCTTGTACCCGAGATTCATGGAGATCTTGTGTATCATGTCCATATCTTCCTCCGAGCTGTTCAGTGCTTACTGTAGATGAGCTTCACTGGGAAGCTGAAAGAAAGGGGGGTCCGGGGTTCTGCCCCGGAAACCGTTTATTATGGGAATCAAAACTGAGTGCTACTGAGTGCTACTGAGTGCTACTGGAAAGTTGAAAAGAAGTCGGTAAGAGGCATATCTTCAGTGGTAAACCATCGGTCTATCATCCCCGCGTCAGGGTTTCATTCATATACATCATCTATGGGTATCTATGCAACAAACATAACAACATACAACACAATCACTGGCTCTCATCAGCGCCAGCACCACCGCCCGTCTCCAAGCACAATTCATCCAAGCTCCGGAAACCTTCTTCAACCACCCACTTCTGTCCCTGCGCCGGATGGAGAACATAGCAACTGGCTCCCACAACTAACAGCCCAGGAGGCCTGGACCCCTCCGCCTCGAAGGCAGCACTAACATGCTCCAATGTGGACCGAATTACCCGCTGATCCGTACACGAAGCCCGCTCAATGATCGCACAGGGCGTTTCCTTCGGCCAGGGCGTCCTGATCGGCTGCGACGACTCATCTTTATCATCACTCGCCGCTGGCACAATGGTCAACGACTCCACCAACGCTGACAACCGATGCAGCGCCATCAAAAACACCACCGTTTGGGTTGGCACGTACGTCGGCGGAGCGGGCGCGGCGCCCTTGCGACCTGTACCCGTACACACCAGCACCTGATCCGATACTCCGCGGTGGGTGGCCGGGATCTCTGCGAAGAGCGGCGCGCTCAGAGCACTGGTGATGCCCGGCAGCACAATCGGCGTGTAGCCCTGGCCGCGGAAGAACTCGAATTCCTCGCCGCCTCGCCCATATAGATAGGGGTCTCCTTGCTTGAGACGGAGGACGTGCCGGCCCCGGCGGAGCGCCTCCAGTCCCATCTGCAGGAACTCCTCTTGCGCCTGGTCCGCGTTGCCGGGAAACTTGCGCGCGATATGCACCTCCGTCCGGCGCGGGATTAGCTCCAGGACCGGAGCAGGGACGAGTTTGTCGGCAAGGATGAGGTCGGCATTTTGGATGGCGTTGTAAGTGGCCCGGGTAAGGAGGTCCGGGTGGCCGGGGCCGGAACCAGCCAAGACAATCTTTCCTCGTCGGGCCAGACTGCTCGACTCGTTCTGACTGCTGTTCGTGGGTTGGTCTTTGCCAGCTGAATAGGCCTCAAGGATGGTCTCGATATCGGCATCCGTGATGGTGGCGAGCTTGCGGAGGGGCCAGTACTCGCAAATCTGAGAGAGCCAGCGCACGCGTCGGGTTTTGGCGGCTGAAATGTCGTCCTCGGTAACTAGGGTGTTGAATGTATGGCGCTGACCAGTGGAGTCGTCCTCGTCACCTTCGAGTGCCGTGTCGCACAGTCCGGCTGCGTGGTCTTCAGCCCAGAGCCGCTTCCTCACGGCGCCCAGTTTGTCAATGGCGGTTCCGAGATTCGATGGCAGCGAAGACGAGATCTCTCGCCGCAGCCGAGATGCCAGTTTACACCCGCGTCCCGACGTCGTAATGCCAATGTGTAGGGGCCCATCAGAATATGTGGATAGGAGCGTAAATGTGCAGAGCTCGGGGGCATCGGACACATTCACCGGGATCCGAAGCCGTCGACAGAGCTTGGAGATGTGTGCGCTGCGCGGGTCACTTCCGCCCAGGGTAACAAAGACTGTGTCAACCACGCGGTCAACTTCTTCCCTCCCTAGGCTAGTCAGGTCATCATCTTGAAAATCCCGGCGGACCCACTGCACGGAACCACTCTCGATCCGCTCAAGAAGCGTATATTGCAGCCCCTCCTGCGGTTCGGGGGTGATCAGGATCGGCTTTGCGCCGGCCTCAACGCTCTTCGCACATCGAGCCGCAGCCAGCGGGTTGGCTCCAATGATCACATGCACCTGCGACTCGACGTTGACCGCCGTCAAGAACGGCGCGGGGGAGCTGGTATCTGATGCATCCCGCATGATGATTAAGTCGCCACTGCGGACAGTGCAGGCTATAATGGGTGGCGTATCTTTCCAACTTCTCTCTTCTCCGATCAGTAGTTGAGAAACCTGAGCACCGGGTAAAAGACGTGACTTCTTCAGATACACTCTTGAAACCTGTGACTCAGGATGGTCGACTCAATTTATGGGTTCCGAGAGGGTAGAGAGTGCACCTCCGCGGAAATGTTCGACGCAGCGGATGACTAGTGACAACCTGGAGATAAGAACTGCAAACTCTCCCAATTGCCAACCAAGTATGGTCGATAAGACTATCTGCGATATGGATCACAACAGAGAAACACAAAATGTCCGCGGTGTCGCAGTCATTTGTCCCTGAGGATTTTATAGATTCGTCGCCCAATGCGGTTAACCTCATATTGCGTGATTGCGTGCTCGGTGATTCGGATTAGATAAGCGGCCGGCTTACTCTGAGTTACCGGATTGGGTAGGCCTGGGCATGACCAGTTGGTGGAGTCTGAAAAGATGAAAATTGATCCATGGAAGCTCAAGGCCTCAGGCAGTAAGTCTTGGGAGAGAGGTCGGATAACAGGATTCTGATTGTCCAGTTGCTGGGTGAGGAGTTCGGAGATACCCAACCACGTATAATGCGTGCCATTCATCTTACTGGTGACATTCATAAAAATAAGAAATAAAAATCAAAATGAGGACACAAGTGATCAACCTTGCGGAAATCACATTGTTCATGAGAGGACAGTAGCAGGTGTAAACAACACCATCCATAGTGTTCAAATGGAGGTTGCTGGGCACTGTTCGGTCACGTGATGCAGCTGGGAGCTGCACGTCAGAGCTCCGAAGCCCGTCCATCCATGCCTCGAACAATCCGCCTTCATCATATCCCCCCATCCCCATCTTCTCGCCCATTTCCACGTCCTCTTTGTGTGATCATACCCAATACTTCTTAGATATTCTTTTCTTCAGATCTACAATCTCTCTACTTACCGTGACGCCTCGTCACCATGTCCGAAACCTTGTTGAAGCCGGAGAAGGACTTCTCCAAGGATGCTGACAAGCTAATCCCCGAGGCAGAGCAGCTTGCCAAGGTCGGCGCACTAGCATTTCTTGAAGCTCACAAAATGCTGACTATCTATAGACCGATGTACAAGGTGCCATTGACAAGCTTCTGGTGTTGGAGAAGCAGGCCAGACAGGTGCGACCCTCCTTGCCCCCGTCCGGCGACAAGTCCGCGTCTAACCAGCCCATCTCCAGGCTTCCGATCTGGCCACCACATCCCGAATCATCGTTACAATCGTCACAATCAGCAAGGACTCCGGCGACTGGACCCTCTTGAACGACCAAGTGCTGCTGCTCTCGAAGAAGCATGGCCAGCTCAAACAGGCTACAACGAAGATGGTACAGGTGGTGATGGGATTCCTGGACGAGACCCCCAACCTGGAGGTCAAGCTCTCAGTCATCTCCACGCTGCGGACGGTGACCGAGGGAAAGGTCAGTCGCACACCATCTTCCGCTCAAATCAAGCCAGGTTCGCTCGCTAACTGCCGCCTTGCCGCACTAGATCTTCGTCGAAGTCGAGCGCGCCCGTGTCACCCGTATCCTCTCCAACATCAAGAAGACCCAAGGCGACCTCCAGGCCGCCGCCGACATCCTCTGCGAGCTGCAGGTAGAGACGTTCGGTTCGATGAGCCGAAGAGAAAAGACAGAGTTCATCCTGGAGCAAGTGGCCCTGTGCATAGAGCGGGGTGACTGGACGCAAGCCACGATCCTCAGCCGCAAGATCAACAAGCGGTACTTCGCCCGCAAGCCGAAGAAGAGCGCCGAGGAGATCGAGAAGCTGAAGAAGGAGGCCGAGGAGCGGGAGAAGACCCGCCAGCCCGATGAGCCGCCCATGGAGGTGGACGACGACGTGACCGACTTGAAGCTGCGCTACTACGAGCAACAGATCATCCTCGCCAACCACGACTACAAATATCTGGACGTGTGCAAGCACTACCGTGAAGTGCTGGATACGGACTCGGTCCAGAACAACCCCGAGCAGCTTCACGCAGTATGTTTTTGACCTCCCGCATCCTTTGGGTGGTCCCTGCTAACGGTGCTTCCCCAGGTTCTTGCTCGCATCGTGTATTTCATCGTCCTTTCGCCCTACGACAACGAACAGTCGGACCTCCTGCACCGGATCCAGCAGGACTCGCGTCTGTCGTCGGTGCCCGTCGAGGCCCGCCTGGTGAAGCTCTTCACCATCCACGAGCTGATGCGCTGGCCGATGGTGGCGGAGCAGTTCGGCCCGCACCTGTGCCAGACCGACGTCTTCAAGGCGCAGCCGAGCCAGTCGGCGGAAGACCAGGCCCACCGGCGGTGGCAGGATCTCCGCAAGCGGGTGATCGAGCACAACGTGCGGGTGGTGGCCAAGTACTACACGCGCATCCAGATGGGCCGGTTGACGGAGCTGCTGGACCTGGCAGAGGATGAGACGGAGAAGTACATCAGTGAGCTGGTGACATCCAAGACGATCTACGCCAAGATCGACCGTCCCGCGCGGCTGGTCAACTTCTCGAAGCCGCGCGACGCGGACGACGTGCTGAACGAATGGAGCAGCGACATGAAGAGTCTGCTAGGACTGTTGGAGCGGATTGATCACCTCATCACCAAAGAGGAGATGATGGCTCGGATCCTTCCCACTCGGGGTGAGAAGGGCAAGGCTCGTTGAAATTGAGGGAAACGATGTACAACGAGAAATCCGACGTTAGAGGATTAGGAATGGTATGACGATTATCTATAGTAGTCTCACACACACTGTCTCTCTCTATACACACCCAACATCTATCTATCTAATCCCGTATACAAACTCAAAACGGCAACTCCATATCATTAACATCCTCATCCATGACCCCCTTCTTCTTGCCTCCTTCCTCGGCCTCCAAAACCTCCCGAATAAACCGAACCACCGCATCCAGATACGGCCTCTGACTCGGCACAAAATGCCCACCCGGATGGAACACGACCCTGCCCTCAACCTCCGGATCCCCCAGACACGCCTCGATCAACGCGCGACTCCGCCCCTCATCAACCACGGCATCCAACGTGCCCAGCACATGCAAGACGGGCGTCTTGATCCCGGGCTCATAGAACGCGCGATACCGCGGCCCCGGCGCCCGGAACCCACTATAGCACACCGCGAACTTCAACGGGCCCTGCTTTTGCCTGTTCCCGCCACCATTGTCCCCGGCACCACTACTACCATCCGCCAACACCGCCCTCAACGCCTCGGGCACCTTGAACCCCTCCACCCCACTAAACTCCGTCCCCCTGCACGCAGTCTCGGGATCCTCAAACCCCTCAAACACCGTCAACCGCCCGGTCTCCAGCAAAGACGCCACCATCGCCGCCATCGCGGCGCCCTGCGAGAACCCCACCACCGCGTCAAAGGGACCCTCGTCCCGGATAACCTGCGCCAGGGTCGTGAGGCCTTCCTCCAACCCCGAGTAGAGCGGGGGGTTAGCGGAGTTGGAGCGGCGGAACCAGCCGTAGGCCTCGGGGTCTTCGACTTCTTCGGTGGACGCAATCCCGCCTTGGGTGGTCGGGGGCTCGTAGCCCGGGATGTCGGACGGTAGGAGGCGGTGCGGGCCGGTCGGGTAGCTCGTCGTCACGGTGTAGGTTGGGCTGAGGGCTTTGGTGAGGTGCTTGATCACGGCGCGGGTTTTGGCGTGGAAGAGGGGGCCCGATTGCGTGTAGCCGTGCAGGCAGAGGAGTTTGAGGGGGGTTCCTGGGGGTGGCATTTTGGGATTTTAGGATGCAAGGGATGAAAGAGAGGCTCCGGAGGGGGATTAGTGGAAGTTTGGAGTCTCTGAGAGGGTGGGGGGATATAGTAAAGGATGAGGAAAAGGGAGACAAATGCCTTTGATTAAGTGAGTGACTCGGTGTTGCGGAGTCAGAGTAGAGAAGGATGCGGCGATAAGATAAGAGCCAGTCGGTGCCTCGGATTTCTGCCGCTTTTTGTGGGGGCGGTGATCAATTGAACAGTTTCAGCGGCCGAGTTTCACCCGTGGTTGTGATTCTGCCTCTTTGGCGGAGGCGGTATGAAAAAAACCACTCTCAGCCCCGAGTTTTGTCCCGCTGTACTACAATTCTGCCGAAAATGCGGCCACCGCTCCCTATCGGACTGGAAACACTATGCAGATAAGGTCAATACGATGCCCTTAAGTATCATCTTCTCGTTTTTCAATGACATGATAACCAACTACCTAGGTTGGCAGCGTAGCACCGCTCACAGAGTATACTGACTACAACTTAATATCCTCTCCCCTGCTGCCAAAGACAGTGGCGTGTCTCCGAATCGATCCACCGTGGTGACTGCGGCGCCCTTCTCCAGCCCAGCCATGACTACGTCTGAATGTCCTTCCTCGGCAGCCCACGAGGACGGTGTCCGGCTCAGCATGTCTGTTGCGCTCGGCGAGAACCACGTCATACAAAATATGTACGTATCTAGCTCGCTCTCGTGGATGTCTCTTGCATCGCTGTTCGAGAATAATGTCTAGGCGGCTTCGCCCTCCAAGTATACCGCGCCCATCCTGTCCAGCAATACTTTGACCACGGTCTCATGCCCATTCTCTGCTGCCCATGATCATGGACATGATCATGGTGTATGTCTATACGAGTCCGCCACATCCAGGGCTTCTCTCTTCTGGTCTAGCAACCGGCAGACGACGTCTGCAAGCCCCAGGTATGATGCGTAATGTATGCCCCAAACATATGCTTGCCGAGGTCTTTTGCAGCATAATCGAAAAGCACATAAGTGTTTCGCCGCCGGCGCAGCTCGTCGAAGAAGGGCAAGGTCCGGTTTCAAAGGAATCGAAGGACAGATACTGCAGGCAGGTAGTTGCCATATCAACATGACCCCAGGGGAAATACCTAGCTCTGTTCTCTCTGAAAAAACTCCTGCGCCGTATAATGAACTAGGCGACAAATGCTGCCTCTTTCATCGATGGTCACTAAGCCGGCGCATATCGAGAGGATGTACGTGGGTGCAGTTAGTGCATCATCATCGATATCGACGACCCCTTCCCGCACGGTCAACAGATGCTGAAGTCCCTTGACACGAAGCGGCCGCGATGCGTTGACGATCCAGAGTAGCGGTTTCTCGGCCAAACGAACGGCCTCTGGATTCTGACTCTTCAACCTTCCCATCGTCTCCTGGTATATCGCTCCCGAGCTCTTCCGAAATCTCTCAGGGCTTCACAAAGACTTCGCACGTTATGCTTCGTTGCCCAGGTTGTTCACGTGGAATTGAGCATGCAAGAACCTGCACATGTCGGACAAGTCTTTCAACAAATATCTCAAGGCACTGAATCCTCATAGATGGCATACCTATATTTCTTGCGCCTTTGTAGCAATCCCATCCATAATTCTAGCACGAAGCTTTGGTACCGAGGATAGTTGTCGACCTAGAACAAACTTCTCGCTAGCCATTTCCGCTTCCTCATAGTTCCGGATATCTACTTCAGACGCCAGGATCTCCTCTCGTAAGCATCTTTTGAACGAGTCTTCAATGAGTCTAATCGATTGTGAAGTGACTAATATATTGACCTATGGTGTAAGAACCTGAATGAGGGTAAGGAAGTCTGCTCGGTTTCGTTCGTCCTGGCACTCATCAAGTGCGTCGATGATAATAAACACGCGCGAGAATCGATCGATTACGGAATTGAGAGCTTGCAACAAGGCATCCCTGCGATGAAACGTCGTCTGCGGGTAATGGAGCTCATATAAAACTTTGACTTCTTCCGGGAGAGAAGGAAGCTGGAGAGCCAACTGCTTCAGCAGACAAGCAACCAAGTCACTCACTGTATGGTGTTCATTATAGATGCAATATATATATGCTATTCCTGCATCCATACCTTCAAATTTATGCTGAAGATGCTCAATGACAATAGGCGCGAAAACTGTCTTCCTATCGCCCGGGAGTCCGGGACAGTATAATGTCTGATTTGGTGTATCTTTCCAGCATGGAAAGGCATCTGAGCTCAACAACCACGATCAATGTTAGTGCTCCGTCTTCCGATATTTTCGTTTTGCTTTGCGGAGTAGTCCAATGGTGGGATCCAAAACAGGACTTTATCATAGACCCATCCTATGTAACTCAGCTCTTAATCCTAGTCTATGGTGAGCTGACCTCTATCTTCCTGAACAGAGATGAACGCATGAATGACCGCAGTGATACTGTCTGCTATGGTTTCAAGTTGAGCCGAAACTAGCTCGTCCACAAAGGCCCGCGCAGCAACATACTCCGTGCTTATGGCGCAGATCCAGCCAACCGTATAAGCTCTCGGGCTAGACATAATAGCTGAGAGATAGAAGTGACATGGCCCTAGATAAAGGAACAGGATGGGTGGAGGAAGAAGTCAGGACAGCCTGATCAGCCGTGCGAGCTGATTGGCAGCATAGCCACTCTGCGCTTGGGTCTTGGCCTAAGACCTGCCACAGAGGAGAGCCACATAGGGACTGACGGCCAATGGGGTCAACATACTGCAGATACTAAGTCTCAGATATGTCTTGAGAAAGGTTCAGCATGGTGGGTGTCTTCCTTTCTGATAGGCTAATATTCGCGGTACTGTACATCTGTCTCAGGCTTCGCGTGCATGAGATAAGTGATGAGGCACTATCGCTGGTAAGATTTGATGCTTCGCTGTTGCATCGTATGTACTGGACCCATATGAAGGTCAGCATTACTGGCGACGATGATAGCATGTAAGCCCAGACCAAGAACACAGTGAGTATAAGGTTGGAAGGAGAGACAAAGCTGATGAAGTAAAACATCATCTCTCTACCTAATCATACTTGCATCCCGGACTGACCTTATCGATAAGCAGAACGCTAAGCGGGCAATTGTGCGCATTACCATTGTCGTCTCACGCTAGACCTAAACAAGAGATCCGCTAACACAGCCTAGTGAGGTTAGAATGCGGAGAAGGTTCGATAAGGATCTTGCGTGGATGTCTTACCCTTCTGAGTCTGCCTGATGTTCATCCGAGTTGGCCTTAGTAGGTTGAATTACCTTTGAAACTGGGAGATGTCAGAAGTCACAGTGGTGGTTCATTATTCCGAGGGAAGGCGCCTACGTCATTCATACAAGATACAACAATGTACTACTCACTACTGTCCTGAGCACAAGACCAATTTCCAGACCCATCCCCGGATACTCTTACCTAGTGCCTACACTACTGCGGGGTGTTGAGTGGAGCCGTTGCAATGGTCTGATCATACTGGGGCTGGAAATGGCATGCCTAGACTACGAGTGCAAATGACCATGAACAAAACATACGATTGCTACCCGCGCGGAGAAAGAGATACAGTACCACCTTGGGGTAAAAAGCCTCTTCAGGTCTTGATACCCCGAACCAACGATTGTTCCGTCACGAGAGAGATGTCGAATGCCGAGTGCCGAGTGCCGTATTCCCCGGTCGCATCTGCTGCTGACCATCAATCCACTTCCAAAATCGTCCCCAGTCCCTGAGGCATCCCGGCATAGCTCGTGCAATCGTGGCGATGGTACTGCATGTCGTGCTCCGGATTGTTGGTTTTGTGAAGAATTGGCGATGTACATCCGTCAATAGAATCAACGTGGGTACATGGAAGAAATATCAAACAATCAAATCGAAGCAGGAATTCAGATAAGTGGCAATAGAAACTGGAGAAGGAATTTGTCTCTCTCGAGGACCGAATCAAGGTTGTCAAACTGTAGTGTCTCTTTGATTCGTAGTTGCCAGATATCCGGAACCCCTCTTTTGAACGTGAACAGAGAATAGGGAAGAAAAGCAAAAGTGATAAAACCGAAGAATTGCTTTTGTTTTCTGAAGTATGGAAAAAAAGAAATGGGTATGTCTGATCAAAATTGTCTTTTTTTTCATTTCCCTTGGGCAAGGGAGGGTTCTCTGCGGGGGGGACTGCTTCTCGCACAAAAAAGGGGGGGGCGAGGATTCCATCTTCTATCTGAAATCTTGCTTTCCTTCAAAGAAAAAACGAGATATATTAATCCATCATCGAAGAACGCCACATTGCTTTCATCATCGCTCCGACCACGGGAGGTTTTTATTGCGCGCGATTATCGATACATTTACTTGCGGCGGAAAGAGCAGCCCTCAGTGAGACGGGCCTTACCACCGGTGGGCTGGCACAGGACGGTGGAGCAACCGGCGCAGACGACGACAGTCTGGGCGTGGGAGAAGACGGTGGTGATGGTGAAGCAGCCGGGGCACTTGACGTCCATGAAGAAGGAGCGGGGAGCAGGCACAAGTTGCTGTTGTTTCGCCGAATGTCTTAGCCAAGAGTTCGATTTCGGGATATCAAATCCATTATTTTTTTTCCATTTCCCCCCGGGTATCAGCATACCTTGAGCTTGTGCTTGCGGGCCTCAGCCTGAGGCGTGGGGTTGAGGAGGTCGACCGCGAGAACCTATTGATGTATCATCCTGTTAGCCGAAGTATTCCTTGACCAAGTCCGTTCGAGAAAAAAATTTCGATGGTTCGGCGATAAGGTGGCGACGGCGACGTTGAAGCACTGAGGGGAAAGCGACATGACAGTCGGTGCAGCCGGTGTGCATGCTGGACAAGGGGATGTGTTGCGTGTTGTGTCGAAAGGATTTTAGGAAGGATAAGGACCTACCATCTTGACGAGACAAAAAGTCGATCAGCGAGGGAGGTTGAATGAGGGCGCTGATGATGATGGCCTGCTTGAGGGTGAAAGCAAAAAGGTGGACTCGTAGAGAGGGCGAGGATTGAAGGGAATTCTCGACGGCGTCACCCAACCAGCCCGTTTGGGGGCAAAATAGGGTTGCAACCCTCTCGCTTACCCTGCCGCTTCAGGCAGCTGGGGGGCCCGGCCCGTCTGTTCACCCCGTGCCGCCCGCCATTTCCGCCAATTGACTCGCGCTTATCTCAGCTTTTGAGATCACATCATGTCCTTCAAGGTCCTTCGGTCATTCTTCTATGTGTACAGATGCATATCGATGTATCGGATACGGCTGAAAGAGTTCGCTAATAAGAATGATATACGCTGCTTGACTCTTAACTCATGACTAAAAAATGATTCATCCGGGCGACATGTACCCGACACATCCACCCCGGCACAATACTCACGACATCATTATCCAATGGCACCTCCATACATACTAAGTTGACTTCGCCACCTAACGCTCGCATACCACCGTTTCTATCATACACCGCAAGCCACTCCCCCATCGTGATATTACTTCCGTCATGCGACATCAACATGCGATACTCTAGTTCGTTTTCTTCGGGGCTCCGTTTGTGATAACCACCTCCACACGCGGTTGTGGATGCTTGATAGTCAAGCACCAGATGTCGATGTAGTCACATATCGTCGTGATGATATCATGCTGGATACGATCAGCGCCCTTCCGCCCACTGGAGGGATTGTCAATACTCACCACGAAACTTCCATACACGCCGATCGACAGACCCAAGCACACCCATAGGAAAGCGGCCTGGCCAACCTCACCACCCAGCAAGCTCGACCAGACCCCGTACTTGTCGCCAACACTGTCAATTGTAGCCAGAGCGAGAGGCACCAGGAGCATGTTGAAGTATGGGAAACTGGTTTTGGTCAAATGCGCGATGATCATCCTGCCCACCGCATACGCGTTGACCAGGCCAACGTACAAACAGAATGGGATAGCGTAGTTTTCCAGGATGGCCGGCTGAAGATAGAGGTAGGCCGGAACAAAGGTCCACACGGCCACCAGCGGAAGGAGGCCGAAGAGAGGCTTGATGGGGTCTTGGCCACGCTCGCTGCGAATCTTCATAACATGCACGATGCTGGAACCGGTGGCGAAGAAGAGGAGAACCGCACCATAGACCATGTACCACTGCGTAAAGGCCATTCCGTAGAGCTGGTCCGGCAGGAAGTCTGGCTTGGGGAGTCCGATGGTCTCCAGCATGGGCCGGTGCCAGAAGCTACCACCACCCATGTATGCTGTAAACCCGAACACAACGCAGAGAGTGAGAACACCCTCAACGGGGCCGGAGATGATTCCTAGGGTCAGCACCTGGGTGTAGTACTCGTCCCAGGTCTGGACATAGAAGGTCATGGTCGCTGCTACCGTGTCAGCATCTCAACGGCTCAGTCCCCCCTGGAGCAAAGCACATACATCCAAAAAGAGTCAGGATCGTAGCCCACGACTGACCGAGGTTCATAGCCGCACAGAAGATCAGGACTCCCAAGGCGGTGTTGCAAGCATCGACGCCTAGGGAAAAGCACTTAGGTTCCATACTCGCTTTCATACAGTCCTAGATCTTTCAACTTACTGTGATCGAACAGCTCACCCAGAGGGCCGCTTTGCTTTGTTCTCCGCCTGCGTAGTCCCATTTAGTGTCCTGTCTACCAGTAGAAAGAAGGGCGCGAGGGGCTTTTTCATACGCTTGGATGCCATCTACACCGTCGAACGTCTGATAGAGGAACAACCCGAGGGCGCAACTGGCATAGACCCAGGAAGGACAGTCCTGGTCTAGGGTCGGGTTGTACCATAGAATGGTGATGAAGTTGACTACCACGAAGAAGAAGCCGGTCAAGGTAATCTGCCGGTCCTCCGTTATTATGTCTCGTTCCGGCTGCAGAACGATCAGGCCAGATAACTTACAGCATTAGGACTAAGGCCGAGGGAAGAGGTCGTTAGCAAGAGGCATGCAGCCGGTGAGAACAGCATCAACAACTACTTACGCCATGCTCATCGGAAAGAACTTAATGACAAAATCATTGTAAAAGGGCTTCAGAATATAACGACTGACGAGCGAGTGGTCCACTCCTGCGTAGCGATACTGCCGCAGAGCGGGCAGTTCGTGCTGGCGTATGTACACCATCTTGCCTGGTAGTGCGGGCGATTGTAATGCAAGCCGGGGTTTATCCCTTCGAACTACAAGAATCGATACGGTACGTCCGATGAATCAAGTGCAGAATGCGAAAGGCCCGGATCTGTCTTGTTCTTGTAATTCTTCACGCGCGGACAAGGTAGCCTATTAGGCGGCAAATGAAGATTGATGTCAGAATGTCCAGATGTACCGGAAGTAGGAAGGGAGAGAGGACGTCAGAATAGGAGTGAACTTCGAAAAGGATCGGAAGTCGATTTGAAGATGCAAAATCAAATGATAAAGGTAAAGGAAGAAGAAAGGCAAAGACAAAGGGGGGTGCCGAAGGGCGAAGGAAGAAGAATAAAAAGCAGACGATGATGTTGTTCGCTTTTCAACCATGAATTTTTCCTTGGTTGTTTTGATTTCCCAACGACCCTCTTTTTTTTTCTGCCGGCGGAAAAGATGCTTGATGCAAAGGCGGGGAGGACAGCCAGTCAACATTCAACACTTCCTACTACGTACTGTAGTTACACTTCTCTAGGGCTGGAGACTCGCAGAGAAAGAACCTCACCGCACATCGTCGAAAGAGTCGATCGCTTGGCAAAGTGGCGCACGTGCAGCTGTACCTTTGATTTGCTGGTTCAGTGGTTTGATATGACTTCACTAGGACAAAGCACCATGCATTACTTATTATCGCATTCTTCCTTGTGCCGTCCGGGGCTTAGTTCGTCGTCAACCGAAATGACCAATGTCCCCCCCCCAAGTGGGGTTGGCTAGAAGATACCACCAGTATTCCCTCTCGCCATCCGACCCGAGGTAACATTTGACACCCAACTCGACACCGTGACTCGGTCGCGTAAAGAGCGGGGATGGACTCAATTACGCTAGCTCGGCTAGCACAATAAAGCGGGACCATGGGCCGCGATTTGATATTGGGCCCATCTTTGACCCTAAAGCTTTTAGGTTATCTCTACAATAATTTGACTACAAGATACGTAGAAAAGGTAGAAAAGGAAATTGAAACAGGAACAAAAAGGGAATAAAGAACACGGTTTCAATATATGCTAATTTGGACACGATACACCGTGGGCACAGCGGCCGGTTAAAAGAATGTGTGGATAAAGACTAACGAGGTCAAGGACTCCATCAGTTCCAGGATTTGTGGAAGAAAGGACAGAGCTGGGTTGCCCCACGCTCCTTTTGTCAAACCACTCACTGGCGGTTTAGATCATCGCCCTCTTGCCCTGTCCTGATCCATGGTGCATGGATTGCAAAGGAAGCCCGCAACCTGGTCGGTTCTGCATGCTGGGCTAGTTCGCTCGGACGGTTCTGTCTTGTGATCACCGATCCTTCTTCCCCGCAGCCTACCCATTCTCTTTAGCCGACAGGGCTCCACGGCATCGGGATCAAGATCCGGCTCTGCATGCTCTGGATCAATGGGACGGTCTTGTGCACGGTCTCCGCCCAGCCTTCAATGCCCCAGGACTGTTCGCGGCGAATCTTCCGCTCCTCCAGGTTGGCAAATTGCCAGAGATGGTGCACTGTGTTCAAGTCTCCGATCTGCACGAACCAAGCACCGACTCCCTCCATGACCTCACGACGGGCGGTGAGGCCGCGACGCCAATGTGTCTCCCACTCCAAGAGGTTCCCGGGGTGAAGAGTATATGAGCGAAGTTCGAACAAGCCACCGAGGCGTCGTGGAGGGGTTGTGGGCCAGAAGGAAAACTCCTGCATGAGTGATGTCTTCTTGCTCTTGATCAAGCTCTTCAGCTTCCGGTCAAAGGCTTCGAACTCGGGATGAGAGGCGATGTTGTGCAAGGATGCGTGGTAACCTTCGTATCGCTGGTATTCCCAAATGTGGACTTCAATTGAGCTGTTAGTACGCAGACTTGGACCAGCATCACTAAGGACGTCGGCTATAATAAATACCAAAAGTGTCGTTGTCGCCGACTTGGATACGCCAACTTCCGACTAGGTTGACCCTGTTCTCGGGCTCGGTCGCCATGCGAGGATACCACTGGCCAACGAGGTTTACATATTCATCGACTTTGTCGGGCTTGACATCGTGGAAGACAATGGAATGGACGTATTTGCCTCGGGCGAGCACTTGCGAGAACGACCGTTCGATGTCCTTGTCGAGCTGCTGGCCTTCCTTCGTTCCGTAGATGAGCGACGACAGCGGACCGCGTTTCGGAGAATGGCTAGATTCCAGCAGCTGTTCGTCTTCTGGTTTATGATAAGTAGAGAGTGAGCCCAATGCCTTTTCAACAGGTACATCTGCAGCTTCAAGGTCGGGGCTGTTGTTACAGCTTCCATTGCTCTCGAGCGGAGCAGTGGGAGCGGTAGCGTACTCACGGAAGCGGTCACGGATTGAAGGGGATGATGCAGAGGAAGAAGCAGAAGCATCGACAGACTGACTCTCTTGCTGTTCTCTCTTCTTGCGAGACACCTCAAGGTTCTCGCGAAACTCCTTTTGCCGTGCGTTAAACTCAGCAGCCGAGTCGGGGGTGAGATCACGGATGGAAGGGGCACGGAAGGCAACAACAGAGGAACTGAAGGGGCGAGCCAGCACCGAAGCTGGACGAACCACGCGCCGTGCGAACATGGTTTATGCTTTTACAACAAGCAGCTGCCCAAAGGCTAGAAATTCAACTGGAAACAAATAGAAACAATGGTGGGTGAAAAGACGCTGGCAAAGGAAGGGTCAACCGTATGATCAACCCAAGCACAGAGCAGTGAAAATAACAGGGAAGGATTGTAGGAGAGGGGTTTAATAAGTAGGGAGGGGGAAGACACAGAGGCTGAGACACAAGAAAACAGGGATATATCGAGGCCAGCACGCGACAACTTAGTGACCTGACCGAATGGCTGAGAGGAAGGAGCACGGCAGGAAGTATCGCTGAGAACCAGTCGGGTAGCAAGCGTTGGAGGCCAGGATTAGCAGCAAAGAGGAACTGGTGGAATTGTCCGGGAGCGGAGTAGAATTAATCCTGGGGATCAGGAAGATACTGATTGGTAGAATTGGGACGGGGTAGGTGGTGGTGGTGGTGGTGAGGGATCAAATGACACTGGTTGAAAAGGTAAGAGGCGTGGGTGTAGAAGAGGAGGTGAAGAAGAAGAAGAAGAAGAAGAAGAAGGAAGAAGAAGAAGAGCGGAGGGTGAGCTGAGAGCTGCGAGGTACCCCCGAAGTACCGTAGGTGTTTTTAGAAGCTGGGGAAAGTCGACCGCCACTACTAGTTACGGAGCAAAGTGCGGGGAAATTGACCAGTAGTGCTAACCGTGGGTGATTACTTGGGTATTATTGCCAGTCATCACCTGTTCTTACATGATTACCACCAATCTCGGCCTCCAGTGAAGTAATCCATATGACCGAATGATCCTAGGCCCTGCATCCGCTCATCCTGCCGAAGAGGATCTAGAGGAGCAGCTCTCCTGATAACGGAAGAATTGCGGATGATTCGTCACCGTCTGGACTCTGCCGCGATCTTCAGTCCAACAACGAGTATTACTGCTCAATGGTTGAGACCACCATGACGAAACAAGTGGCTCCTCAAGCTCCTTCTGCCCTATCAGACTTGACGGGTAAAACCTCATCATCTTGTCCAAAGCACCTAGCAGTACTGTGAGTATTAGTCTTGAGCTATTTTGCCCCTGTCACAATCTCCCTAAGCACCGAATCATCAGATCAAAACAGAGCTCGATCTCAATGACGTCGACGGCAAGCGAGCGTTGCCAGACAAGCAACGGGTGTTAGGTAATCGACTCGGCCCGCCTGGTGATCCGCGCTCAACCGCTCATCCCCAATCTGGATTAGTGATCGTGAGCTGCTCTGGCTTCCGCAGCCCCTCCACTTGCGCTCCTCCATGCTCAGCTGCTCTTGATCGGTTTACAGTTTATACTGAGAGTCACGTATCACATACAATACAGGAAGGGCTTTGGAATAAGTGACATTTACAATCATCACCATGGCAGACCCCAACAACCCTCCCCTTTCGTACGAGGCGTCCGCCTCGACCTGCCACCCGCATGTCGCCAGCACCTTGCCTACGGAGGTGGTCTCCAGCCTCAAGAACTCGCGCTTTGTAAGTGCTTGCTAGCTGATCGCCCAGACTCACGGATCACTGTCTAATCTCTCCCTAGCTTCATCTTGCAACCACCGATGGCATGACCCCCCACATCTCCCTCATGTCATACACCTACCTACCCTCCACTCCGTTCGACCCATACCCCACGATCATCATGACCACCAACCCATCGTCTCGCAAAACCAACCAGATTCTGACAAATCCTCGGGTCTCCCTTCTGGTTCACGACTGGGTCTCCCACCGTCCTCCTACGCGCGCACCCAACCCCGGGGGTGACCGAGAAGGCTCTCCGCCACCCGCAGCCACCCGCTCATCCTTGGCTAGCCTACTGCTGAACTTGAACACGAGTGCGCTGTCGAGCATCTCCACGACAATTGCCGGTACTGCCCGGGTCCTGGAGCCTGGCTCGGAGGAGGAGGAATGGTGCAAGACACAGCACTTGGAGAACAACACTTTCGAGGAGGAGATTGGCACGTTCGGACAGCAGCTCCAACAACAGCCGGGAGCCAGAAGGCCGAGCATCTCGATTGACAGTGACGTGCGGGTAGTGACCGTGCAGGTGCGGGAGGGACGTATTGCGGACTGGAAGGGAGGGGTGCGTGATTGGCAGTTGGTTCGTGAGGGCGAGTCGCAGGAGACCTTGGTCAATGGAGTTGCGCCTGCATGATATCGAGTTGCAGTCCTTTTTTTTCTCAATCTTCTCACAAATTCAAATCCCGCATTGTCTATTCTGTCCAACCTAAATCTTGTCCATATCAGTGGTTTGGAGGACATATGTCCAAAAGTCTAGTGACTATATCTGCGTATTATGAAAACCAACATGTCCATACAGTGATTTTAGCTTTCAAGCCATCAGCATAGTCCAAAAATCTCAATCGAGGTGGTCATCTCTAAAATAGCTGCCGTCGCATGATCTTCCGGCCAGCAAGCGGCGGCAAAATTAACTCTCCCACCGACTCCGTCCTAAACCTAGTTTCCCGCGGTGACGTCCATCCATCCGCTCGAATCTTCTCCGCCCGCGCAAACCATCATCTCCAGCTCCCCTCCTCTAACCTTTCCCTTAATGACAAGCCAATTGCCCTTCTCCCCAACCATCAATGCTATGAAAAACTCCTCCCACACCTTCTAAACAACATACCCTCATCCGCCAAAACCACACACCATCCCCAAAAGCAAAATCCAAAATGCGCCTCGCCCACATCCACTACCCGGACCTAACCTCCTTTACGCGCATCTCCCACCTCCAACAGACCCTCACCACGCGCCTCCTGACGCACAAGAAACTCCTCTCCTCGGCGAACGACACCACCACCACCACGCCCCCGCCCCCGCCCCCCGACCCAACAATCATCACCTTCACCCCGCACCCCGTCTACACCACCGGCCGCCGCGACCTCCCGCCCTCAAACACCAGTCCGCGCGACACGACCACCACCGCCGCCGCTGCACCCTCCAGCATCAATGAACCCCAACCCCAAAATCAAAACACACTCTCCCTCCCCCCACCCCTCGAACAAATCCGCTCCCTCCTCATCCCACCAACGCCCTACCCCTCCTCACAACAACAACAACAACAACAACAACAACAACAACAACAACCCGAGAAAGCAGAATACCACCCCACCCTCCGCGGCGGCCAAACCACCTACCACGGCCCGGGCCAGATGGTCGCGTACACGATCCTCGACCTGCGGCGCCTGGGGCTGACCCCGCGCTGCCACATCCGATTACTAGAAAACAGCGTGATCGACGTGCTCGCCTCGTACGGGGTGCGTGGCCTGGTGACGGAGGATCCGGGCGTGTGGGTGCATCCCCACCAAAAGGCCAGTCAACAGCACAACAACGGCAACGATGATGCACAGCTACCCCACAAGATCACGGCGGTCGGGGTGCATCTGCGGCGGAACATCAGTAGCTTCGGGATCGGGTTCAATGTCACCCAGGAGCCCATGTGGTGGTTCCGGCAGATCGTGGCGTGTGGGCTGGAGGGCCGCGAGGCGACGAGTCTGGCGGGTGTCGGGGTGCGGACGGATATCCCGACGGTGGCGGGCCGGTTTGTCGAGGCGTTTGTGCGGCGCGTGAATCAGGATTTTGCGGTCCAGGGGGGGAAAGGGAAGGGGGAGGGGATTGAGGAGGTGTATACTGTTGCGGAGGAGGATCTGTTGAGGGAATGAAAAAAAAAAAAAAAAAGTAACCATGAGGGTCTAGCCTTGGGTTGGGGAGTTATCCAATGGATATTAGATTAGACACGGTATTAATACTCGTACTCATGGTTGTTTTCTCAATCTATACTTAGGACGATGATGAGATAGATATAATGTAATTATCTGCCTTGAACATCTCTCCCATCAGGCTTGTCTTGCATGCTTTCCAGAACAAGAAGCTTCAGGGGTCACGCAATCAAGACAGTAAGTGTACATGATTAATATGAGGACGGTGGGTGAGAGAAAGAGAGAGAAGTATATATAGAGAAAACAGACATAGGGCGATCAAATGCAAAGTACGACAGGCTGAATTTGCGGCGAAACAAGGTCTTTCGAAGGTTCACGCAAGATCCTCCAATTCCCGAACTGCAGGCACGTATCCAGGGCAACTGATCCAGGTCGGTTTTGTCGAACCATAGGGGGGAATATTGAGAACGGGTATAATAATAGAGCAGAAAAAAGCAAAGAGCGAGACCCAAAAGGTCTACAGGATGATACACCGATCCCCGGAGCCGTTCGACCCCTGAGTTTTCACTTCCAGGGCGACCTTGGCTGCTTCGTAGAAAGTCTCCATGATGCCACGATTCTGCACGGCGGAGCATTCTGCAGGTCATATGTCAGCAAGGCATGAACCGCCGCAGGGACACACAAAAACAAAAAGACTCCGTACCCAGATACTTGACGGCACCAATCTCTTTGGCCTTCGCAAGGCCCTCTTCGTAGGCGATGGCGTTTGGGTTGTCGTTCAGGAACTCGTCCTTTCTCAGGTCACATTTCAGTGCCGTGAGGACCAGCTTCACGCTGGGGCAGTTCTCGGAGATCTCCTCAATCCATTTGCTGGCCACGTTCTCGAACGAATCGCGACTGTCGACCTAGTACGGAGTCAAAATCGCGACACAGAGCCGTTCGCATCGATCCTTCTTACGCTGAAGCAGAGCATGATCACATGCGTATCCTCGTACGAAAGCGCGCGCAGTCGGTCGAACTCTTCCTGGCCGGCGGTATCCCAGAGCGACAATTCCATATGTACATTGTCGACGAAGATGTCTGTTGGCGAGATAATGAGTATACAGGAGTAGCCAAGGCCGAAATCGGGCGAGTGGGTAAACTACCGTGTACATAGTTCTCTAATTTCCAATAACACGTTAGCGAGCATATCATCTCAAGGGAGGAACAGCCAAAGCGTACCGAAGACGGTGGGTTCACTATGCAGTCAATGCTGCGGTTAATAAATCAATCGCAAACAAGCGTAAGCGCAAAGCAGGTGTCTCACTAGACCGTGGGGAAATATCTAAAGTGGGAGGATGTTAGTTCAGTTTGGAGAAAACAGGGGGGTTGATCAGATGGCCAAACCCTCTAGTGAATACATTCAAAGCCGAGGTCTTTCCGCAAGCACCGTCCCCTCTTATCTAGGAAGTCAGCTCTTCAAGTTCCCAGCTGGCCGACCGATAAAGTTATAGATTGCACTGACAAGAGCACCATCTTCCGGCGCACGACTTTTTGACGCCCACAGAGACTCATTGTGATGGTGGAAGTGAGAATGCGGTGTTGGTGGATGGAGGAATCGCAGGAGAAAGAAGGGTCGAAGGGTCTGACGAAGATAAAGGAGGGAAGGGGGCGTGGAGGAGAGAGGATGGAAGAGGGGGGAGGGGGAGGTTCTAGATCGGGGAACGGGATTCGACAGCAGCAAGCAAGCGAGCGGAGATTTGGTATATGAAAGGATGTAAGGTTGTTTGCGTCTGGGTCAGAAGGAAATTATTATCCCAGGCAGACGAAACTTGAATAATAGGAAATCAGGACGTTTCACGAGGTAGTTGTGACGAAAGTTTTAGTTGGAAGCGAACACGAAGCAAAAGAGTGAGTGAAGAGGAAGAATGACTTAGTAACTGATTATTTGACGGGGCGCGAGTCATGGCTGGGCGGCGGAGTTGCAGCGCAGCAGCAGATGTCATCGGAGGCTCCACGAATGAGCCGATCTTCATCTGCCAACTACGCAGTACCGCTGGAATTCTTCAATGTGGCGGCGAGAATATGATATGGTGGCCGTCGCTGCAGCTCTGAAGCGTGTCGATCATGAGTTCCGTCAGGCCGTTTGTCTCCTTTTCCGATGCTGATGTTGGTTTCATTCAGTCTACATGGCCTTGGGTCAATTGCTTTTGAGATAACTACATACTCCGTAATACCTAGTAGATTCTGCGCTGTACAGTACAGTGCTTTATGTAAGGTATCGTGTTGCCCAGGATCATAACTGGTTGACAAGAAAAAGCCTGCGCAATCAGTATGGAGTTTGTCTGGGACGGATGATTATCGCATGTTGATCATATCCACTTATACATACGTACTAACTTGTCTGAGTTGGTAGTCAAGGTTGGCTAAGTACATGTAGTTATATATATTCTGGTCAAATATGCGGGATATGCCTCCATGAACTCGTACTCAGAGACAAGGCTGGGGTGTCTTCCACTGCAGTAAGGCTTGTCACTGGTGGCCTTGTCATGCATAGCCACCTAGTAGAATTAAAAGTAGTAGCCTGCTCAACCGTTTGGTGCAATACTCAAGATTCTAAAGTGTTGTGTTCAGCTCCGTGCAGTGGACTGGTGAAGGTGCCCAGTGACTGGAAGTTGACTCCAAATTGGAAGGCGGGGAAGGCTGCAAGTGGTGCCAGCTGCCCACCTGGCAGCAAACCGACCTCTCCGATAGGCGCGGACCGCACCTCCATCATTGGCTCCATTGGTTCCATCCATTTATCTCATTCCTCTCTCACTTCGTCACGGGTCAACCACCGCATCTCCCATCCCTTCTCCTTTATGCTTTAATCACCTATTCCTATTACTTTTCCATTTAGCGAACTTTCCTTTTACATTTACTCTCTCAAAATGTCGGACGACGATGATTTCATGCAAGATTCTGGTGACGAGGAGTACGTGCCAGTATCCAACCTGCCGTCGCACCTGGCTGACCGACTCTTAGATATGACTTTGAATACGAAGATGAAGACGAGGACGAGTCGGGCGATGTCGGGATCGAGAACAAATACTATAACGCGAAACAAATGAAGATAGACAATCCAGAGGAGGCGATCGACGAGTTCCTAGGAGTGCCAGCACTGGAGCAAGATAAAGGCGACTGGTAAGGCCGACATCGAACCAAACAGATCCAGTCGAGAAAAATAACGAAGCCATGCGCAGGGGATTCAAGGGGCTGAAGCAAGCTATCAAGTTGGAATTCAAGCTCGGACGATACAGTGATGTAATTCTCCTTCGCTCACCCTAGGTGCGGTCAATACTGACTGCTCAGGCGGTTGAACACTACAGGGAACTGCTCACCTACGTCAAATCGGCCGTCACCCGGAATTACTCGGAGAAATCAATCAACAACATGCTGGATTACATTGAGAAGGGCTCCGACGACGAAAGGGCATACCAGTGCATGGAAGAATTCTACTCCTTGACGCTGCGATCATTCCAGAACACGAACAACGAGCGATTATGGTTGAAGACCAACATCAAATTAGCCCGACTGTGGCTCGAGCGCAAGGACTATAGCCAGCTGAGAAAAAAGGTACGGGAGCTGCACCGGGCGTGTCAGCGGGAGGACGGGAGCGACGACCCCAGCAAAGGCACCTACCTCCTCGAACTCTACGCACTGGAGATCCAGATGTATGCCGAGACCAAGAACAACAAGCGGCTGAAGGCACTCTACCAAAAGGCTCTACGCGTTAGGTCGGCTGTGCCGCATCCGAAGATCATGGGCATCATCCGGGAGTGCGGCGGAAAGATGCACATGAGCGAGGAGAACTGGAAGGAGGCGCAGAGCGACTTCTTCGAGTCATTCCGGAATTACGACGAGGCGGGCTCCATGCAGCGCATCCAGGTGCTCAAGTACCTTGTGCTGACGACGATGCTCATGAAATCGGACATCAATCCATTCGACTCCCAGGAGACGCAACCCTACAAGAACGATCCACGCATCGCTGCCATGACCGATCTCGTCGACGCATATCAACGGGACGACATTCGCGCCTACGAGGATATCCTCAGTAAAAACGCCGACGTGTTGGCCGACCCGTTTATCGCGGAGAACATCGACGAAGTCAGCCGGAACATGCGCGTCCGCGCGGTGCAGAAGCTGACCGCCCCGTACAAGCGGTTCACGCTCAAGTTCATCACGAAGCACATACGTATCACTGAGCCGGAGGCTCAGGACATCGTGAGCTACCTCATTCTGTACGGGAAAATGAAGGCCAAAATCGACCAGGAGCACGGCACAGTGGAGGTGGAGGCTGATTCCCCCGCGTACCTCGAGCGAATTCGGCAGCTGAAAGAATGCTATATTCTGATGCGCAAGAGCTGGACGCATTTGTTGAACGATGGCGAAGGCTTCAAGGACGATGGTGGCCAGCTCGTTCTCCAGGGGATGCGAGTAACCGGAGGCGGGCCTCTGTTCCAGTCGGATGATCCGTTGGCTCCAAATCGTCCTCGCCGTCGAGGGCGGGGTGGAGCAGGAGCCGGCTTGAGGGGGAATGCTGGAGCTCAGCACCATAAATTGGAGGGGCTTTGATATGCAGGTGTTTCGGATACTTACATGTACTGTATTACATTGCATGTTCTTAGAAGAAGCGATCGCGGGCGTGCTGAGGGTGTGCTGAGGGCGTGCTGAGGGGAGTACAGTACAAAGTACGTAGTTTTCCCCATGATTGCTGAGTTGCTGGCTGTCTTTGCCGTCTTGCTGTCTTGCCTGCTGCTAGGTAGCTTACTAGCTTGTTCCCTGCCTGTCTGTTTGGCTGCTAGCTAGTAGCTAGCTAGGTAGCATCTACCTAGGCCCCGGATTTCCGCGGGTGATACTTCCACTCCCGTCCCCCCGGTCCCAGGGCCAGTTTAATCCCCGTCAGTCAACCCACCCCGCCGTCCACCCGGTCCGGTCCCCTTGCTCCAAAACACCCCAATTCGATCCAAGAGGCCAATGCACAATGGAACAATTTCCCCTATCCCAGTCCACCGGAAGCTTTCCCCGATCCCAGTCACGTCGACCGGAAAATTGAGAGAAGCCCCGAGTCCCCAATCCCCAAAATCGTCCAAGAGTTGCAATTAGAATCATTGGTTCCGGGCTCAGGTTCAAGTCCAGGTCCAGGCCTTAGGCTCAAGTTCATAGACCACCCCCGCTGTAGCAAGGAACCGCCATGCACCAGAGGAGCACAACACAGCACAGCACCAGCACCGGGCACCAGCACAGCACAGCACAGCACAGCACACACATACGACCTGCATCGCATAGATAGATAGACGTCTGACCACACACCGCTGCCAGCACCCCCACAAGACCCATCCACTTCTGCATAACTAATACCCGGACTCGGTAGCTTTTGCGTGTAGACACTACTAGGTACAGAAGTGATTGGAAGCTAAGGGAAAGCCACAGCAGACTGCTAGCTAGCTAGGTAGGCCAAGAGAGCTGCTGCACGGGGGGCACCTGCGGTGGAAAGCAAACTGCAGGAACAAAGGCTACATGTACATGTACATGTACATGTACATAGGTACAGCACATAAGGTAAGAGGTCGTGGACTGATTGATGTACATACATTCATATGGTACTGTACGAGTACTTGGGGCCAGATCGCAAGTACAGTACAGTATTCCACGCGATGCGCTGATTTAGATGTACCGTATCATTGAGATACTACGATTTTAAACCCGCGTGAGAAGCCTCGTAGTAGTTACATTACCCATTTGCCTTAGGCCAAGTACCTGTCCTGTCCTGTGCCAAACCACCACTCCCCCTTCCCCCAAACAATCCCAGACCCAGGGGTATGACCGGCAAAAGAAGCTCATCGGACTAACACTCCCAGCGTAACTGGGAGGTCTAGTATAAGCCGAATCCATTGTAGTCACCTCACATAACTGACACAATTAACTTATCCCCGGAGAACTCGGCACCACAAGCCACCCACCAAAGCAACCAGCCATGGCGTACCGGGAGGAGGTACAGTACTATCAGACAACTCCAGCCACCGTGCTTAATACCTCGTGTATCAACACCATCCAGGGCCCAGGGATGTGGATGGATGCAGCGGCGGGGAAAAGGTACGACGAGATGGATAGCTGCATCATTCTTGCTTTTGGTAGCATCCATTGACTACAAGCAAGCCCCATGTCCAAATATTGCGAGATTTTCCTCCAGAACAGCACTGGAGATCAAAGACCTAAAAACGTGTCGAGACCTCATCCATGACTCAAGAGAAAACCAGACCCAGACTGACAGGGGGGGAGACGGACGGATGATACTGTTGCAGCTCCGTCCTTCGTCCTTCGCCTGGGATTCCGATCCTCCCCCGGCGCTATTTCACTATTATCCCGAGGGAAACCCCGAGGCAAACAACTACTGTATATGCAGTTTGCTTTGCTTAAGGATTTTGAGTTTCGGTCTTTCTACACCGCACAAACATTTCCCATTGTTTTGTTCGGTTATGGGGCGCTGGCTGGGGTGGTGTCCTGGTAGTTGGGGTGGTGGGGTTCATTTGTTTGGGCTTCGTTTACCTACCGTACTTAGTTTCTTTGTTTGGGCTTTAATCTAAGGTAGTTTGTGTGTTTGTTTGTTTGTTTGTTTGTTTGTTGTGGGTTTTGATTGAAGATTTGATGGGGACCGATAATGGTGATTGTTTGGGTTGAAGGGTTCGGTACTTCGTTGTAGCTTAACTTCGGGAAGGATACCTACTAGGGTCTTCAAGGGTGCAAATTGTGTATACCCGGCAGTATGTCTTCTTTTATCCCATTCTTTTATGCAGATATTTCCAGTCAAGAGTCAAGAGTCAAAAAGTCAAGGCATCGGTTGTGGTTCACTAGTGTCAAGGGTTGACAAGTTGACAGGTGATCCGTGGGATGAGCGGTACTCCACCCCGCCGCCCACACCACTCGAACGGAGTCTGAAACGGGGCACCCTCACTACGTATGGAAAATCCGTGGGTTTGACGAGGGCGGATATTTTCGTTCCAACTTCCCACTGGATACTTACTTGGTAGTACTGGTGCGTACTTTGTGTGGAATCGGAAATGCAGCTTGGGATTAACTCCCTCACCACACCAGTAAACTACCTCTCCTTCCTTGGAGTCAGGCATTGGGTGAGGCATGAAGTCTGTAACCTGGTCGGGTACCCAATGTATGAGATTTGCGCAATGGGAATACCTGCTTTTTCCTGTCTCAACCTGTCATGGAGCCGGAGAAGTGGAGCGAGCGCGAGCGATAAGAAAAAAGAAGGGACGGGATCGATCCTTTAGTGTCCTGACGAGGGGGGGGGCAGACAGCGGAGTCCGTCCGTCTCTTTTTTAGTCCGAATAGATGGGAATCGGAGGAAGGAAGACAATTTTGAAAATGGAACAAATTGAACACCTGGAAATTGGTCGGTAATTTCACCTTCAAAGTGCTGAGGTTATCACACGAATGCTGATCCCAGACGGCAGTTGGAGAGAGGACGGACAACAGCCGTAATGCTTATTCGTGTTTGTTTGTTTGTTTGTTTGTTTGTTTGTTTTCTTTGTTCAAGGTTCTTTGTTCTTACGAGTACATAGTAAGAGCTTCGAGGTGCTGCTGGCAATGGACAAGCCACAGGCGTGCGGGGGTGGTGGGTGGGAAAGAACAAAGAAAAGCGGCCGAGAATAGCTTACCTGCGGTGCCCACTATCAATGTCAATCATGTTGCTAAATAATGAACCAATGTGAAGTTGCGTCAGTTCCCGGCGTCAATCCTGTGCCCTGAAGATGCAATCAGGACCCGAAAATTCGCCGAATGACGTAGATTTGAGGGGAGTGGGGGGTGGATGGTAGAGGGGATGTAGAAGGGACGTAGAGGGGACGTCGAGGGGACGTCGAGGGCTGTATTCCGTAGACTGATTTTGATATACAGCAGCAGCCTGATTGCAAACTCGATGGCTACACAACGGTTTCTCTCCACACGGAGCGCCGTTGACCTTATCCTGTATCTACCGCCTACCGGCGCATAGACGCATAGACTACAGTATCATCGTCATCGTCATCATCTCACATCCTGGCAGGCTGACATGATGGCTATTTACTTAAGTTACTGCGTTCCAGAACTCCTCGGCGCTCGGTCCCTCTACCTGTTGCCCCCCCCCCCCACCCTCCTCTCCTTGTAGAACGAATCGGAATATGAAAAACCTGCCCCTGCACGTCTGCGAGAATAAGAGAAGATCGAAGAAGGGTAACACAAAGCAATGACCAAAAGCAAGGCGGTGGTGGTAATGCAGATTCCAGGGATTCTAGCGCCTCTCTCTTTCATCTTCTCTGACTTCTCACTCTCGCCTTGTTTATTGTGGGTTTCCTGAGAGGGCCGGTCCGGACCCGACAGCAACCTGAACAACACCACGGTCGGGGTCTTTGTAGTTGTCTTCCAATCCCATACAAGCACACTAACTACACCGTGAGCGATCCCTCGCGAATGGATGGGCTCGGAGTCGCTGCCGAGGTAGCATATGCAAGCCCCCTCTTAGTTGGATCGACAATCCTTTCCTGGGACTCGACAAGTATCTAGTGTTTACGAGATCCGTGAGTCTGGTCATGGCCACAACCAGCGAGACGGGTTGGATGATGAGCGGATGAGATGGGATGAGATGGGACTAGAGAAAGGTCTTACCATCGGAGGTAGACGGTGGTCTGATCGCATGGTTGCAGGGAGGACTAATTAACATCAAGGAATCGCACGTTGCTTCTTTGGCGCCAGCAGCAGTAGCAGTTGCAGCAGTTGCAACAGTTGTTGGGCGTTAGTCTCAGGAAGTTGCTCTTGCTGACGACCTTAAGGTGCGTCGTTCAAGGCGACTAGCCCGGTCTCGATCGGAAGTTTGGCTCTTGACTTGGCCTGGTCTGCTGCTGTCTGTCTGTCTGTCTGTCCGCAGCACGGAGTACGGCCTGCATGCACGACGGCGATAAAAAAGATTTAGATTTGAGGGGGCGGGGCAAAGGCCAACACCCTACAGGCGAAGAATCACCACAGTTCCAGACAGATAGACAATGCAGCTGTTTGCAAGTCAATCTTCTGATGAACCTAGTACCTTGATCACTGATTTCATCAGTGGTAACCACAAAAAGAGCGATAAGAAAAAAGAAATAACGGCAGTGAAAGAAGACTTGCATCGTCGTCCATCGCGTCGGAGCAGCAGTCAAAGAGTGGCGGCCGACGGCTTACTGGTGGATATTAAGGCCCAATGGCAGATAGAATCCTAGCTTCCTCGCAGCTCTCTCAACCCATGGCCATTCGTTGGTATTCTCGTCCGGACATGTGGTCGTTTCCTAGTGCATGAAGGATCGGTAGGGTCGTTGGTGGCATTCAGATCGGCCGTTCGTGCAGTCGGTTAGAAGACTAAGACGACTTAACGTTAAGAGGACTTGAGGACTGGAGGACTGGAAAGGGGGGGGGGAGCTTCACCCACTCCCAAGCCGAGGAATTCCCATCTCCGGACCACGTCCTTTCGTCTCCGATCGTTTTAGGATCCGTTTTTGGGAAGGGGATGGATGTTGCTACCTTACCTAGTAGTGACTGCCGGTGGATAGTCGGCTAGGGACAGAGTCCGGGAAACTTAACTACGATTTCTCGATGCTAACGAGGAACTAACCTTGAAATATCTAAGTTAGTCTCTATCTCGTCATAGTCGCAAGGCGATCTGAGCACGTACCCTTCCAGCCAATTGTGCCAGAGCTACCACCCCTGTAGGTTCAAATCTCTAGAACTACTGATTGTATAACTACTTCCTGTAGTGTACTGTACTTCATTAGTGCTGTTAGGCTGCTAGCAGGAGTCGAAGCAGAGAAATCATAGACAGTACGTACAGGACAGATAGTGGCCGGCTGCACACTCGAGAAACGTCAGGCTATTGTTGCACTGGACCATGCTTCCCCCGATCCGCTGCAGCTGCAAGCTGTAGAGCAGCAATACGGAGACAATAATCAATATGCGTAATGCTAACAAGAGCAGTGGATCGGGATTGTACCCAGTGGCTGATTGCAACAGCTGCAACAGCATCGATCTTCATCTTCCGCGACAGATGTACGTTTGTGGTTGGATGGAATCACAATCTTCATTTCAATTCCGCCTATTCGTACAGTAGGCCATCCATTAGATAATGCGATAGACTAGAGTAAGGTCGTAGACTAAGGGAGACACCGTGGACGGGCTTTGCAATTCCATCCTGGCGGAACCCCAGTCACTGAACGCATCCACCCGGCAAACTAGCGAGTCAAACTGAAGTAAGAATGAGAGTGGATGGAGGTGATGCACTGTGCTGTGAGCAACAGGTAGACTAAAGTCTCAACTGGAACTAAATCAAACCAGGCCAATTAGTAACGCCCGACCGATGCTGAGAAAGAAATCAGAAAGGAAAAAGAAAGACTCACCGTGGATTTCACTGGCAGTCAGTTAGTGTCAGTGTGAAGCAGGATGTACTTATGGCTCCGGCAACCCCGCGTGCGCGCCCGGTCGGTTTCTGACTTTTAGATTGCCATAGCCAGTCTAATTAGTGGTTCTGTCTCCTGGTAGTCTCAATCCATCTTGAATTATCCTTCTTTTCTCCATTGCTACTGTATTGGCTTGTTGTGGATGTGGTTGTGATTGTTCTTCTTCTTCTTCTTCTTCTTCTTCTTCTTCGTGTTCCTCTCCTTTTCTTTCTCCATTTTCCTCCACTCCACCTTTTTCTTTCCCCCGAACAAATGATTGTTCGTGCTGGGGCGAGACCACAAAAGAGCCAAAGTTTTCCTTATTAATATCCATATTAAAGCCTTCCCTCCCTCGGACCTCCTCCCCCAGATCCGACTGACAACTGACTTGATCCTACCAAACTACATACCTTGACAACCAAGTTACCAACTACCAACTACCAAATTACTGTTAGGTACGAAATATTCTTACTTACTACCGTTACTACCTACTACTGTACACACACACACACACACACCACTTACTTGGTTGGTTGGTTACCTTCCTAAGTTCGCTTTGCTCTTCCCTCCATTCTACTTCCCCTTTACCTTATTCCAAACCTCCTCCACCTTTTCCTTCTCCTTCTTCTCCTTCTTCTACCACTTTACTCAAGGTGGTAGCTTCTATCGCCGCCCGAGTAATCATCCTCATTACTTGCCAGTGATTAGTCGGTCTTTTTTTCCCCCTTCCCCTTTGCCACCCTTAACCTGACATCCTCTTTTGTTTTCTCTTCCCATAATTGGTTCTTGTAACGTTCTTTGCTATACACCCTGATACCTCTTTGGGTCAAACCCTCCCTTCCTCCCATCACACATGCTTACTTGATACCATAGTTAGTACGTGTGACTGGGTTCCCCTCCGTATGCACGTTGGCTGTAAGCAAAGGGGAGAAAAAAGAAAAAGAAAAGCTTTGACGACATTTTGAAGGTCTGAGCATCACTATTTTTCCTATTCCCGTTCCCTCCTTCTACTTTGTCTTTTGGTTGGTAACTGGTTTCTATGTGAGACACCTACACAATCACGGTTTCTTTCCCCTCTTTTGTCGGGGGGTTTCCTGATGTTACTGGCCTACACTTGGACCCTCCCATCACCCTCAGCTGTCGACAATGCGGAATCGATCTGCCACTTCAGCTGAGTGCTGTGTTTGTGTTATGTGTTTGCATTCTCTCTTTTCCGGGGGCTTCCATGCAACCTATACTATACATACACACATACCTGTCCCCTTCCTTGCCCTCTTCCCCACTTTCCTCTTGCTCTTCATCATCTCGCTCGATCGATGAGCGGCAGGCATGCCTCTACGAATGACAGAGTAGCATCTGGCGTTCGGGGTCATGGTTTGGACGCTGCATCCCGGATGTCAGGCGGGCTGCGTGGAGTGGACCAGGAGGGGTGAGTGATCGGTTCGGATGCGACTGGGCGGACAATCGTCTATCACTCCCCGAATTGATACGAACCGGTGTCATTCCTCGACCTCCTCGCTTGTTCGTCAAGTGCAAGATTGCGTATCTTCGATTTGCATTTCCGAACCGCATTCCTTGTTCTGCACTCTTACCCGGTGTTTTCTATTGGCCCATCCCGCTCGCCTTTCCCTCTCTAAGCTGTCGTCGCTCTCGCTCTCTTTCTTTGCATTCTTAATGCTTGCTGTGACACATGTCTGGACTATCTTCGTTGGTTCCATGGCCCTACTTCCTGTCTTCGAGCCCTGGCGGGAGTATCTCCGGCACTTGTTTCATTGGTCCGATCGCATTCACAGTGACGGTGGATCGAAAACACTCATCCTAAAATCTTGTCGATTGAAGGAAGCCCATACTAAGAATGCTGCACAGTAGGCTCTGACATCACTGGAGAACTTGCGAACCGGCACTCCTCTCCTGCACCGAGGATCAGGCACAGCAAGGCGACCAGACAGAACCTGGCGCCAAGTCATGCTGCATTGTCTGGTGGGTATTACGTGCTTCGGCTGCGATTCCTGCTGATAACCACGAGGCCGTTGTTGATATTGACCATCATCCTTCCGTACATAAGGTACCACGACACCTCTGATTTCCTCCTCTGCCGGTGACCACCATCCTCCTTCAACCATTTGGCCTCTCTAGTCTTCTATGCGATGTCCCTGTCGGGTGTATCCTGGAATCACTACTACCCCGTCAACCAACTTCCGACACGACAGGAATCCGTTTCCGGAATCTTCCCTCAACATCCTCATTCAGCCGCCTTCTTCAACCACCACGGGGCTGCTCCCCATTCTGGGCATCTCAATCACCCCACTCACAGCCACAGACCGTTCAACATGAACGCCTTATCTACCGACGAGATGGAGAAGTTCCAGAAACTCTCCAATGAGTTCCAGGCCAACGTTCAGGTGAGCTTGTCTAGGATAGCCCTATAGTCCCTTCGACCCCGGCTCATGAAGTAAACAGGGTCCCGCTGTTTCGACCAAAATATCGAGTAGCATGGTCGCCATGGAATATGCCAATGCCGATCCTGCCTTCATCACCAAGACTGCAGTCAGTTTAGGCCCTGCCGCTCTTGATGGTGATTCAGATGTTTGACCAGTATCTTAGGCACTTGCAGTAACACATCCCCTGGTACGCACCATGAAGGGAGACGGAAACTGCGGCTGGAGAGGTACTTGCCCATGCATGCCTGGAGCAACTTGTCCGCTAACTCCGTGCAGCGGTCGCGTTTGGGTATTTCGAGAACCTTCTCAAACTACAGAATCTGGTGCTCGCGCACGACGAACTGAACCGGATTAAATCGCTCAATGTGCTCCTGGATCGAACCGGCCAACAAGAACATCTGTACGAGATCTTCGTCGACGCGACGGAAGGTGTCTTCCATCAAATCATTGAAGCAATCCAGAATGGCATCATTGACGACACGTTTCTGGTCGAGGCATTTAATGAGGAATACAATGCCAGCGCCATCATCACTCATTTTCGAGTCAGTCTTGTTCGTCTCGTCATTGAGTTCGTGCGACTGACGTATGACCACAGCTTCTCACGAGCGCATGGATGAAATTGAACGCCCTCCGCTACCAAGCTTTCCTGTCGCTGCCGGTGGATCAGTACTGTGCGACACGGATCGACACGGTGAAAACCGAGATTGATGAAGTCGGCCTGCAAGCGTTGGTCGATGGGGTGATTGAGGCATCCGGCTTTGCGGTGGAGATCCTCTATCTGGACCGCAGCGAAGGGGATGTCGTCACGCCCCACCTTCTCACCCCGAACCGGGTGACAGCGGCCACGATCTGCTTGCTGTACCGCCCGTGAGTCCGCGACTCTTGGCTGTCATGTTCAGTATGCTAACGCGCGACCAGGGGCCACTACGACCTTCTCTACGCGGTCGAACCTACTGTGAATATGGAACCCGTGGTCAATTATCAATACGCAATGACTTCTAACTACTCCCCCTGGGATCAAGGTGCACTCTCGTTCGACGTCAACTCCAGTTTGATGTCGATCCCTAACCTGATGATGGACCCGTCATTTGCGCTTGCGCCGTCGCCCATGCCTTCGGCTTCGCCCAGTCCGTTCCGTGTCTCGCCGCCCCAGGAAGTGTATGCGCCACCACTCATGCACACATCACCACCCCCTCCTCCGATTTCGCTGGCATCGCCCCCGCCCCCTCGGATGTCAGCCCCTCCAGCTCCGTTGTCATCGCTGCCTCGCAAATCGGATGGCCCTCAGATCCGACTGAATCCGCTGGTGATGAAACCGAACTTAAGTCATTCGCTACCTGTGACGACTCCGTTCAAAAAGTAGTATGATCCATGTTCTGTTGCACTTTCGACAAGGGCGATGCTAATGAATGGTTAGTTCTCCGTACAACCAAGCGCATTTCCAGAACCAAGATTTCGAGCCCATCCACTGGGAGCCCGCCGACCATCGGAAGTAGGGTCGTGTGAAGTTCTCCCTCACCTGTTATTCTATCCAACTACGATCGTTACGACTGAACATATGTTCTTTTCTTTTTTCTAGTACACATTCAATACACTACTAGGCTTATTTCGGGCAATGGACTGGGTGTTTTTGCTTTTGCTTTTGGTCTTCTTTTTTTTGTGACCTTTTCCCCTTGGGACCATTTTCAGTCTTGCAGGAATGCCTTTCGATAAATTCTAGCATTGGTGAAGTTAGGGGGTAAATGATTTGTACTAAGTACTAGTGGGATTCTTTTCGGCAGGATGTGCTTTAGCGTCTGTGGTCTGTGGTTGCATGAAGGCGAAGCGTGGTGCAGTGACTCAAGAAAAAGAAAACCAAACCAACCAAAAAGGACTGAACCAATTGTTGAGAGGCCTCTTGTCATGTAGCCAGGAACTCCGGCATTCAACTGCCGGCACCTTCGATTGGTATGCTCAGTAGTAAGTATACAAGGTATACCTAGCCGTCCGGTGGCTTCGATTCCGGAGACGCAGGACGCGCTCTCGTTGGTCGCAATGGAAATGAATCCCAGCTCGACCAATGACACGACCGGTGGCGGAAGGGGAAAGGCCCCGGGGGATCGTCGACAAGCCGTAAGGTAAGTTTGGAAGAAGATCTCCGCGCAGGGATGCAGTGGTCTTTTTCCCCTTGCAGGTGGCTGACACGGCGCGGGCCACTGAGAAGAATGGATGATATTGTAGTCGTTCAGATTAGCAGGTTAAGATGATTGGTCGGTCCGTCCTGTACTTGCATGCTTGTTAATGTAATTTGTGTAACTTCGGGTATACTCTAGCTTGGACTTGGACTACTGTGAGATTGGGGTTTATGGTGGCCAGCCAGCTAAACTTATCTAGTGTCTGAGTATGAGTAGGAGTATGAGTTCGAGTATTCTAGGGCGGGGCGCCTGAGGACCCCATAGCACGCGCATCTATCGCCTGAGGCTGAGGCTGAGGCGGGTTGAGTGGACATCAACCTGTCCTTCCAAAGCTTGCTCATTATTACTTTTAGGAAATGGGAAGGGGGATGTCCCGCCTGGAATACTGGTTAATAGTGTTCGTGTCTGATGTTGAGTCTCCTCTTGCTAACAGCATAAATGATGTGGTACGACTAGTGGAGGTTTGTGTACGTGGTCTTATAGTAGGTCCTGCCTACGAGAGAGCTGGTTGCATGGTGTTTGTACACGTATGTTAAAAGATATCAACATATAAGTTACCGTATATAGACGACTAATTGCCCCGTATATCGCAACCCTGGATCGCTGTCTTGGTGTAGAGCATCGGAGCAATTCAAACCCTCCCTCCATCATCCATGTATTCACCCTGAGACATGCTCAGGCATCCTGAAAGAAATCTTCCTAATCGGGACAACCTCGTGACCTGCAGCAGCAGGCGAGAGAACGGAGAATGCAGGCCTGGGACCCGAGCCCAGAACCTACGCTCCCTCTATGCGAAATAGAGCGCTCTGCATCATTCTTACCGCTACCGCCTTCGGCCTATTCTTGGTGAGCAAGGGCGCTGTCTTGCCGAAGTCCACTTTTTATGCAGCAAGCTATCCACGTCACACTGCCAATATCCTGACACTCCTTTCACTTTGGAAAATATGGCATTCAGGATCCAATCGTTGTTCCAACATAATAGAGCATTCGACCGACAGAGAAAACTTCGGGGGGTTCATCGAGCCTGCGGTATGGTCATATGAAGTATCGCTACGAATACCTCAGTCCGATCGGCTGGAGGATATTCTCGTTATTTCCTCGCAGAATATTGCGTTTAGGTCACTCTCCAGACCCTCGCCATCACGAAGATCATAGCAAATGACGAATCTCTTAGCCACCTGTGACGCTCTGGTTCGAACCGAGCTTATGCTCATGAGCCTGGTCAAACAAAATCGTGCTGTGGTGCAAAGTTCACCCATTCTGTAAAATCCATGCCACTTAAATTCAACTCCTGGTCAACATCGGGAAACATACTGCCAAAAGTCGGATCAGTGAACAGTTGATCGTTGAATGGCATTACGATAGGGGGCGCCGGTCCCGCCGTTCGACCGGTCGCGGCACTCGTATACGCAGGCGAACACAGCCGGTTCACAACTTCCAGGCAGCGAACAGCAAGTCGATTGTTGCTGAGTGAAGGATGAATGAGTAGCTTCTTCGTGGCTTCTATATCTTGGAGCCATGCAGGAGCGTCTGCACTAGTGGGATCAGTCATGAGCATGATAATCGGAATCAAGCCGGCCTGGAAGAGGAAGTATCTGTCGAATAAGTTAGTCAACCATAGGCAACCCTAAAAGCAGAGTTTGTAAACATACAGCATGTACCAGGCTCCAATTCTTGTGCAGACATGATTGTTCACAAAGTCGGTGATGGACGAAATGGAAAGTCTAGCATTTCGAAGACAGAGCTTCCGGCAGTCAACCTCGAAAGGATCTTCAGGCTCAGACGCTGTATTCTGCTGTGTCCATCTCCGTGATGCCCATCGGAGGAGTACCGGTCGGTAAAGAAGGATTCTCAAGTTCCAATCCCTCCACATCATGCGGTTGCGGACGAGCGCAAAAGTGTCCGATACCGGTAGAGGCGGTTGCTTGAAGTAGTCAGGAAGACCATTATACCATTCCTCCATTGGCTTCTGGAGGCCCAAGGTTTCTTCCGCTGTGAGACTGGGTCCCGAGATGAGGCGTTGGTAGACGCTGTTTGTGAGTAAATGAAACCGAGCTTGGGCTATCAGCCCCGAATAGAGGGTTGGCTCCGTGACTTCGACGGGTAGCGTGGTGGTGGCGGGGGTGAGAGCCTGAAAATTGTCAACAACCAGACAAGAGCCAGGACGATGATCTATCTTCCTACCTCGTCGTGAATATTCAGGACGTGTTTTGCATCCATGACACTATCTTCGGGTAAGAGAATGGGCCGGCCAAACGTCTTCGCCGCACCACTGTCGAAAATGTACACTCCCCACCACAGGCGTCTCCTGATCTCACGCTGAAGAAGGCTGATTTTCCAGCCAGGAAATTCTTTATGAAGGCCGAGACTCATGGCCATTCTGACGGCCAGGCCTAAGAAGTTCCACCCAGTATTAGGCTTGTTTCGTTTCTGTGCGTAGTTGCTTAGAAGTAGTAGCGCCTGCACTAGGGTAAGGTTTCCAGTTTCAAACACGGAGACCTGCTGCAAGTGACCTCGTGCTTCTTGGTAGAAAGTGATATCTAGGTCGGAGTTGTCGTCGCCAATGCACCAAGCACCCAGCGCCAAGATGGTGTTCAGCAAGATCTGCCATGCTTGACCATGTGGTCGGGGCACTTGTTCATAGAACTGTGCTCTGAATGTACCCTCGTGAATGAAAGGGTAGCTTGCATGATAGTTGAGGAAGAATGCGTCCATAAACGCCTGCTCGACTAGACCAGACGGGGCGGTGTTGAGCAGTTGGGACTTCAAGGGGACCGCATAGTTCGTCTTGGACGTGCCAGCAGGGAAGTTGAGGTCAAAGCCATGTTTGAGCAATGTTCGGAGCGGAACGACGCTCGAAGAAGCGCCTGCTGATGGTTAGAATGATCGACCGCAGGCAGATCTCAACGAAACACACACCAAAGTAACCTGCTCCTTCTGGTTTGATGGATAAGGCTGCCATGCCGTCTGTCAGATCACCCACAGTGATCTTATTCTCCGCCCAATCGAAGCCGTCTGCCTGCTGCGGCAATGCCTCGGGGGCTGGTTCGGCTCGATCGGCCTCAGCCTTGGCTGGAGTGGAGTGCCTAGATGACGATTTGGACGATGAACCTGGTTTAGGCGGCCCATCCTGGTCATACAAAAGGGAGCGAACCGTCGCATCCAGATCACCTCCCGGGAACAACCTCCCTAGAGCTGTTTCGAACGCCTGTAAGCGATCTTCTACATAGGTCAAATGTCTATTCAGATATCATTAGAGGGTTTCGCAGCATATAGGGAAAGCGAAACAGATGCTTACTGTCTGGTCAATGGACTTCTGGTGATTTTAGGACTATAGTTACAGTCCTTGTGCAACTGCTTGCATTGTGCACATGTGGGTTTCTCCTTAGAGCACTATGGAGGTGTTAGCTTAGCTCATGTCCATAGGATATCCAAGGCTCCATGGAATGTCTTCTCACCCTGGACTTCCGTAAACGGCATTCATCGCACTGCAAATGAAGATCAGCTTACTAGCTCAGTTTACTCTGCGATCTGCGACTCACGGCGTAAGAGTGAGAATCACGAGTGCTGGCCATATTTAGAGCAAGAGGATCATTCGATCTGTTGGATCTCTAAATCTCGTGCTCGGTGGTAAGTATACCAAACTGATTTCATCTAAATCAGTAGGTTAGCAACGTCCTACATGATTCGAACCAGTGGAAGTCCGGTGCCAGACTTGAATCGGCAACATATAAGAATGAATGAATACAATATTAAAGGAAGAATGTATTGTGAGAAGGAATATAATGCCAAATCCTAGCCAGGCCACAAGTTGGGACAAACAAAAAAGAGTGCTCACGATACAGGATGGTGCAGACACCGGACACGGACTGGTGGGGTATCAGGAACAAAATGAGGTGGCGGAAGAACATAACAGGGCATAACAGGGCCAAAACTCACGATCGGCACGGCGGCATTCAACGGTCCAACCCTTTTTGTACGTCGGAGACAAGGCCGACCGTCCAAGCCCGTGGTCCAGGTCCAAAGGAGGACGACAGGCCTGTGAGAATAGAGAGAGGGGAAAATTTGACCTGTTGCGAGCGCGACGAGGGAAGCTGCAGCTGATGTGATGATTGATGCTAACTCTTAGAGAGGCTCGTGTGGGGGGGGGGGGGGGGGGGGGGGGCCAGGCGGGGGACCGCCTGGGAGAGAAAATTGCCGCCCCCAATTTTGAGGAACCAAGTTCCCAGTTTCCCACGGACC